>VYZP01058305.1:0-137814 GCA_013400635.1 Hypocryptadius cinnamomeus
AAAAAAAAAAAAAGTTCAGTTTTAGCTGATGCTTGTTATGGCTCTTATTAAGAATGTTTGAACCAAAAAAGAGGTCCAGATGTGATGATTTTATTTATGCCAAATTGGGTTTTGGTCACTGAGCTTGCATTTGGATTATTTATTTTTTCTTTCATTTTTTTTTTCCTCCCTTTTTCAGCCTGATGGCACCAGTAAGGAGTGTGTCTTCATTGAAAAAGTCCTAGAAAACAACTACACGGCACTGATGTCTGCAAAATATTCAGGCTGGTATGTTGGATTCACCAAAAAAGGGAGACCACGGAAAGGGCCCAAGACCCGGGAAAACCAGCAAGATGTACACTTTATGAAGAGATACCCAAAGGGGCAAATGGAGATACAGAAACCTTTCAAGTACACAACAGTCACCAAGAGGACTAAGAGAATACGACCCACCAACCCCAGCTAAAACCAGACATAAATAGTGTCACAATAAGAAACCACAAAAAGAAAAAAAAAAAAACTGCACCAGAGGAATATTTTTACATTAAAAATAAGGAAGAAGCTCTATTTTTGTACATTGTGTTTAAAAAAAAATAAAAATAAAAAAAAATTAATAAAAGACTAGATGGCAAATGCTGGGGAAAGCTGTTCGGGATTTATTGTGACTTGAAAAATGAAATTAACTGCTCTATTTAAATTGACTTCTTGTTGTTGATGACACACAGGTGCTTCTTTTGCTTTTTTTGGAAAGGACAACTCAAGCATATCCCCAGAGGGAAGAAAAAAAAATTAAAAATAAATAAATAAAACCAAAGAAAACCAAAGTTCTTTCCCAAAGTTACTGAGACCCTGCCCCGCCAAGTGCCGGTTGGCAGTAATCTATTTATTGCCTGCTGCCCGCCGGCCAGGACAGGCGGTGGGAGCTGCAGGCACGAGGCCCGTGGAGCTCTCGGCGCACCGATCCTCTGTAACCCTCCTGACGACATAGGGAGTCACGGCTCCGTGATCCTGCATCCCGCTCACTTCTGGAGAATGCTGCTAACTACATTCAAGTGACTACAAGATGACCTAGTACACCAATGATAAGGGAATATTTTAAAACCAGCTATATTATATATATTATATATATATATATAAGCTATTTATTTCACCTCTCTGTATATTGCAGTTCCATGAACCAAGTATTACTGCCTCAACAATTAAAAAAAATTATTTAAAACATATGTACATATTTTTGCTGTTCACACTTCTTTCCCCTCCCTGACTAGTGGTTTTTAAATGCATATTTATCGTTTATGCGAGGCCAGCAGGAAATGTTCGGGGCAGTTTCCCCACTATAAACTTCATTGCTGATTCTGTAGTTCCTTCTGTTCCTTCATACCATCTTCCTCTTCCTCCCTGGTTGTTACCACAAGGAAGAGTCTCAGTGGGGTGATGGTGGGCTGAGTGTGAGGAAACCCACGCCAGCGTTTTTCAGTAGCAGCACATTTGATACCTTGCAGTCCAAGGAATATTTCCTAAAGCTGTGGCCAAGCAGAAAGTAAACTGGAAAATGAGTATCTGACTGCATTAACACATACTTACGTGTGGCTTGTGTTTCCTTCATTAGAGCTTTTAGAGGGACTCTTGCTTTCAGCTGTTTAATTCAAAATTGTGCCTTTTAAAACTTGCCCTCAGCCAGACAAATCCCTCTCCCTTGTGCTGCGTGGTTCACCCAGCTCATCCAGGAAGTTGTCACTCTGGTCAGTCCAGCCAGCCTTCCTTCCAGGAATTCTGCACAGGATATGGGGGATGTAAAGTGCCCCCACAAACAGAAAGTGGGGAAAAGAAGCAAGATGAAATATCTGACCTCAGATTTTAACTGGAATGGCGATGGAGCCCAAGTGGAGTTTTAAGGAGAAGCTTTCTTGGCTTTTCCTTCTCTCTGTCTGCAGGCATGGCTACTCTCCCTGGGTACAGCCAGGGCTGGAAATGCTCAAAGCCGCTAAGAAAGATTTTCTTGTTAATCAGGAGAATGACTCTCCCCAGAACAAGCTTTCCCAAGATAACTTTGAGAGCTGCAGCCAAATCCTGCAGATCAAAGCTGTTTGGGAGATGGGGCAGATAAGCATGCAAGCTTGAGGATGCTTATCTGAACCAATCTCCAAACCTTGCAAGCCTGGAGAAGAATGAGCAGTGCTAAGCAGGGTCACTCCATGCTGCTCCAGGAGGAGCTGGGCAGCTGTACAGGTGATGCCTCACGCCAGCTAAGCATAGGAGGTCACTCAACAGCCCCTGTCCCAAGGGATTACTGGGAGCTGCTCTCCTGGGGCACCTGGAGACAAGCACAGGAGCACAAGACCCAAGGGTGGAATTGATTGGTGGGGGTGGAAGGCTTTGCCAGCTTTGTCTTCAGATTGATTCATGTGGGAAGGATTTGGGGAAAGTTCAGAGGAGTGCTGGGGTGGAGAACTGGGAGCAACTGGAGATTTCCTGTGTTAGTACCTCCAAGAGGAGACATCCAGTTGATTTCCAGAGTGAGAAAGGTTTTATGGGTGCCTTTCTTCTCCTTGAAATATTGCCATGGCCCTGATGGTTTCACTGTTAGAACAACAGGGTTTGTTTGCCTCTGGAGAAATTCAAAGGGGTGGGGGCAGTAAAGGCTGGAGCAGTGTGGGCAAAAGGGATCTCTTCTTCCAGACTGAGGCTGGGAGCAACCAGGGAGGATCTGCTTCCTGTCCCACAATGGGAAATTGGCACATGGGAGTGAGGGGCCATACAACTGGTATGGGACCTCTGTTTCTCATGTCATCAGTTTACAGGAATATTTCTTGGACAGCAGTAGGACAGGTTCCTCAGGCTGTGGAAGCGCAGTGTGGTGAGGAGATTGATGCTCACCTGGATTAGGTGATGCTGGAGGGATTTGTTGGCTGATGGTGCACATTAAGTGTTTGTACTTGAACATCTGCTTTTAGGATTTATTAATAAAAGCAGGGGCAAAGGTGAGAAGAATTCTCACTGTGTCCCCTTCAGAGGACCTTCATGTTGGAGAGAATGGTGCTCTGGGTAGGAGACATACAAAGACTGAACAGAAATAGGGGAAATCCATCCTGCGCCCAGTGAGGGACAGCCCCGTGCATGGGGCACATGGTACTCTTGCCTGGGCTGTGCTTGGGGGTCAGGCCAGGAGCTGGTTAGAGGCAGTTGTCAGCAGCTCTGCTGGACAGGTCCCTCTCTGACATCCAGAGCAGAGAAGTAGCTTGTCTGTGTTGTTTAACCTCATTTTGTCCTTTCAGAAAATCTTCAGTCGCCCTGAATATGAGCTGAGATTTCCCATGGAGGCTTTGCATTTGATTTACTTTATAATTGAAGATTGTTAATGAGGATTTAATTGCTATTCTGGGATTCTCCTCAAGAGTGAGGGACATAACACTCTGTGATGGCATTAATGTGCATGGAGCTCTGAGCAGGCACACTTTAACCAGTACTCTGCTTAACTGGCATTAATAAAAGTGTATTGGAGATACTGCCTCAGAACACTGCTGGATTAGTCACACTGCTTTGATAGCCGAGACCAGAGAGAGGCATGAGCTGATAACGCCGGGCTGACTTTGTCGGGTGCAGGAGCCACTGAGCCCAGGAGGGAAATTTTGTGGGTCCAAGGAAGTTTTTTGAGCATGTTGCACAAACCAGAGCTGTTTGATGAGACCTTCTGGGTGGTGGATCTCCTGTGCTGTCCTTGTAAGGGTGAAGGGTCAATGGTCACAGCTCAGCTAGGCCCAGTGTCTGGTCCAGACAGGGCAAACCCTTCACCCCACAACCCACCATGGTGGTGGTGTGCCCTGCCTGGGGCTTACTACTGGCCAAGAAGACAAAGAGTGTCCTGGTCCCTGTGCAAGGTGTCTTCCAGCCCCCTGCCGAGCTGCCTTGGTCTTCTTTACCCCCTGCCACACAGCTGTCAGTGGGTGACTGAGTTCACATCCCCTGCAGCTGGATCCCCAAAGTTGGTGTGGTCTTTCTTGCTTAGCAGCAGAGTTTTTCTGTGTCTGCCTTGTTGATGCAAATGCAAGTGCCATGGCAGGCTCTGACCTGGAGTGCTCAACAGAGCCTGATCTGCCCCTCTCGGCCAGCAGCTGGCTTTTGGCCACAGTCCCTTGGGAGCACAGGCATGGGAAAATCCATGTTTGTTTCCCTGTGCTGTCCTTGCAGTCTCTAGCTCAGGATCACCCCCCTGGTGCGGGGTCACACGGACAGTTTGGATGAACTTTTCACAGGCGTGAAGCAGTGGGGCAGCCTCTTCCAGGAGCATGTTTGCAGATTTAGCCCTGCCCTTCTGCACCTGCCCAGGTGTAGCCTACCTGTGATAGGAACTGATCCCTTCAGCTGCTTCTCTTACACATCAGCATGTGTGATGTCTGTGCAGCTGTAATTATAACAGCTACTGGGATCATGGCTGATCCATCCTCCAATCAATGTCATGAGGTGGGACAAGGGGAGAAGGAAGCAGTCAGGTCAAAAATAATGAAGTTTTGGGAAGGGGTGCTGTCCTAGTAGTTAAGTGACAAGAAGACCCAATTTCTGTGTCCCTGGCTTCTGGAGTTAAGGCCATAGTCTAAACAGGCTGGATGCCCTCATGCCTGTGAGCCCTGTGTGTCTGTGGGTGGATGTTGGAGCGGGGCAGAGTTTGGGGAGGACCCTAAAAGCACTGTGAGGCCTGAGCTCAGCCCACTCCTGCCTGCTGCACTGCCTCGGTCTTTGCAGGAGCTTATTTACCTGCTCATGGAAACATGGCAAGGTGGAAGTTAGGTCTGGCTTAGGCAAACAACGAGCCTAGACCAGCTCTGGGAGCAAGGCTTGACAGGCACACCTGTAGCCATGGGGGTAGTGTTCTGTGCCATGTGCCTGGTGATGTCCATCAGCTTTCCCTGATTCTTTGCTCAATTTGGTGTCTCTGTACTTTCACAAAAGCCGTGGAACGGGAGTTCAGCCATGATTTTAGACTTCAGCTGGAGAAGATGGTCTTTGTGTTGTTTAGAAGAATTTGTCCACCAAGGAAGATCTGACTGAGCAATTGGAGTCAGCTCTAGTGGGACAGGTTGGGTAACAGAAAACATGGGTTACTTTGCTCCCAGAGCAAACTGTGTCACCATGCCTACCTTTGAGAAATAAGGTTGGAATAGGTGAAAATGTGTGTGTGTGTGTGTAGTGGTGGTTGGGCTTTTTTAGGCCACTGGATTACTCTACAACACAAGTATCTGCTGAGGCAGGAGGAAGATGAGCTCTGTGTGTGTGTGGGTCTGTACATTCCCCTAAGCCCTGCTCAGTCATGCTCATCCAACAGAGGGAAAAGGGTCACACAAAGCAGGGGTTTCCCCCGGGAAAACAGCTTTTCTCTGCTGTCCACTCTCAAGGTATTAAACACCGTGGGTTGTGTCTGCTGTGAGGCAGAGCAGGTATATTCCTATGCAGAATTTCCTGGTGCTGTGCCAAAGGGTGGAAGTTTATACTTAAGATTCACAACAGCTGTTTAAAGTGCCTATGTCTCGTGCCAGCCATACCACCTGAATGGCCAAGGGATATATATAAAACTTCAATTATTTTTTGAATGTTTGTTGTTATTCATTTGGAGACAGATGAGAGGAGATTCCTCACAAATGATGTAACCTATGTAGACTGTTATTTCCAACAGTGTGAGCTGAAAAATTAGGGAGGAAAAACCAGGTCAAACTGAAACTTTTCCTTTTTTTCTTTTTGAGACAAAGTTCTGAGTGGAATGATTTGGGTTTACCAGAGACATCTAATTCACTCTTATTAAGGATTTATTTGATTTCTCTTAATACATGTGATTTCATAGGGGGGAAAAAAAAAGAGAAATAGAAGTTTCAAAGGTAAAAAACAATTATGTGATGAGTAAAATAGTCTCCCCTGCCTGTTTGTCAGTTGAAACTGATTTGAGCCCCCCACTGAACCTTCAATCCTTTGGCAGTTTTCTGTTGCTTTAGCAAATGTTGCCTCTCTCCACTCACTGAGTCCCTGGATGGAACCTTTTCTGGATCCCACAGATGGGTGCAGAGCCCAGACCTTCTCCTTGTCCCACCCATTCCTGCTGCCCTCCTTCTGCCCCCACTTTTATAAGAGGTTGAATCCTGGCTGATGGGAGCAAAGCTCAGAACACTGTTTTCTTTCTCCCGTGGCATTTTAAGTGCCTGTGTTAAGGTGCCAACCCAAGGAGATCTACAGTGTGAGCATCCTCCAGGGTCCCCGTCCCTCAGCAAGGTCTGGCACATACTGGGGGCTCTGTGGCCATCAAGACCTGTGAATTTAGTGGTTACTGACACAGACAAGCCAAGCTGTGAGCTCTGGGCTGGTAGTCACCAGTCCCTGACTGTTTGTTGTGGGTGGGACTCGTTTCTACTCAGAAAATTACGGAAAGTTTAGTCCAACCAGTGCAGTGTGAAGGTGGCTGACACCTGCCTGGGCAAGGGCTGATTCCCAGCCTTGGAGCAGACTAAAGGGTAACTGTCTGCACATCCCAGTGGCTGCCAGGCTGGAGGACCCGTGGCTGAGCCACAGGAAGCATAACTGAGTTATGCTGGGCTTGGAAAACAACCGGTTGAGTTTCCCAAGCCACATCAAACCCATATAAAGAGAGATGAATTGGTCTGCTCAGGCCTAAAGGATAGAAAACACTGCCTTTGTTTTGAAAAAAACAACCGCAGCGGCCAGGAATAACAGAAGACGTAACCGCACCAAAGCCTCTGATGGGAGTTTCCTCCTGGGTTAAGCAGCGCAGGCATCTTGAGGTTCGTGGTATGTTTTGAGGGATGTCCTGGATGCAGGACAGTGTGGCCCAGCTGGGGGAAGCACTGCAGGTGATGCTGATGTTCTCCTTCCCAGCTGAGGGCTTCTTCCTCCCTTGGAATGTGTTTTCAGCAGCTTGTGCAATCCCAGTCTTGGAAGGGCCAGTTTTTCTCTGCTGAAGAGAAAATGCTGAACCTGCTTTTGTCCCAAGTGAATGCAATGAGCTGTGGCAATCACGGGAGAAATTTATAATTGAGAAATTTCACCCCAAAACTTTGCAGCTTGGGGATTCAGAGACATGTGCCCATTTTGGGGTACACCCCTCTGACTACCCAGGAGAGAGGTGCCACCAGAAACTCTGGCATGGGTGGAGCAGCGAGGGTGCAGGGAAAGGCTGTCCCAGTGTGTTGTGAGGCTGTGCAGAGTCAGCAGCCCCTGTGGTGGCCAGTTTGGAGCTGGATGGCAGCAGAGCCCACTGTGGCCAGCTGGAGGTGACCATGGACAGCGAGGAGGAGACCACGGCACAGGCCTGGAGCTGCTGCCAGCCAGAGGGATTTGTGTGTGAGGCCAGAGGGAGCGGCCAGGAACTAGAGGGAAGGCATTGGTGTGATGGGCCATGGCCCAGCCAGCAGGGCCTGAGTTCCTGGGAGGTAGCACATTACTTTGATCAGATGGTCGGATTTGCATGAATCAGAATGTAAAAATCTTGGCTGGGGTTTACAAAGGAGTCTAGAGAAATGAGCTGCCTCTTTATGTGTGTATCTGACACGAGCACAAAGCGAAAACCTTTCCACTCCTTGGTGGGACCATTTTCCAAGGAGAGACAGCTATGTGGACTTAGATGTTGTTCACAGCCATTGGGCTGTGATCATCTCTGCTCAAGAGCTTTTAAAAGGATAAAATGAGCCTCCTATTATAAGGACTGAAAATAATCCTAAATGAATAACACACATGCAGCTTTCACAGGCACACATTTCTGAGCCATTGGAAATGTTGGCACATGCAAACAAACAAAAACACATGTCCCAGGCCTCTGGTTTTCATAGATGCCTGCATGCCATGACATTTGAGGGGGTGGCATTGCCAAGAGCTAACAAACCAGATTCCCGGGCTTGACTTGCAGAGCTGTCTTGGGGGGAGCTGACTTGCAGGGACAGAGAGGGGAGGCCTTTGGGCTGGGGACAGGCTCTGGGGACCATAGCACTGCAGGAGAGCCTGCATGGGGTGCCTGCCCGTGGTGGGACAGGGCAGTGGGGAGGGCTGATCCCCGGGGGCAAGGTGGGCAGTGAGGAGGCTCCAGAGAAAGGTATGGAATGGGGAGGCTCTGGAGCAAGGTGTGCAATGGGGAGGCTCTCTAGTAGCAACCTGAAACCAGGGATCTGAGACCCAACTCCTCTGGAAGGCAAAGAGGTGATGGAGAGCAATTGCTTGGAAACCCACAGCTGATGGCAGTGCCTAAAGCACTCCCTGGAGAGAAAGTCTGGGTGAATTGCATGTGTGTGGCTCCATCTGATCTTAAAGTTGCCATGACAGTGACAGTGGCAATCAGCATCAGAGCCAGCACCAGTGTCTGGGGACCCTGTGAGCGAGGGATAGGGACTGTGCATCTGCCCAGAGCTGGCAGAGAGCTGGACTTGTGCAGGTTGTGCCCTGCAGAGCAGCTGGGTGATCACACAGCTCATGTGCACCATCCGTCTGCCTGCCTGCCTGTCTGGATTCCTTGAGAAAGGTAAAACACCGTTTCCTGCAGGGTCAGATATTTTGGAGGGGGAAGAAAGCAATTTGTGGCTGTGTTGTCTGCCTGATCAAAAGTGTTACCGGACTGAGCTACACAATGTGCACTCTTTAAACCGGTCCCAATTAGCCCTTCTTGCTAATGCTGCATTTCATTCCTGGGAGACTGCACTGGGAGAGCTGTTATGACTTTGTGATTGTGCACATACCTTTATGTGCTTTCATTCTTAATCCCCTTTTTGCAGAAGCCAAAAGGTCTTCCAGCCAAAAAGGAAATCAAAACCTTTTGTTGGCTGCTTCATAAGAATTAAGGGTGGGATGAAGGTTGTAGCAGGATCTTAATTAGCCATTGTAAATAACGAGAGCGGCAGTGCCTGCAACCATATACCACCTTGGGTTGAGATATTGTCAGACCACACAAAGCTAGGTGAATGGGCAGCACAATGGCAGATAAAATTCACCCCTGATAACTGCAAGACAAGGCATGGCGAGGAATAATTCGAGCTGTGCCTGCACTCTGTCGGGTTCCACGTTAATTGTAGTAATTTACACTCAGAAAATGAGTGCAATAACAGCCACTCTGGAGTCTTTTTTCCTCTTTGCTGTTGTGAGAGTAAAACAAAATATGAGGATGGTTAAAGAGAGGGATGTAAAATATTCCCTAATTCCTGCCTGCTCACAGAATAGATCCGGAGGAGACCCTTGCTAACACACCGAGCTTCTCTCTGGATATCTGATCTCAAAAGGGGATATAGTGGAAATAATAAGTGTTCAGAGGCTGACAATGAAAATACTTAGAGGCCTGGTAGGGAATGCTTTATGTAGGTATTGAAAGGACTGTGCCTGCTTCATTTAGAGACAGAAAAGTAATGAATAGTCTAGACTGCAGAGAAAGTAAATTGGGATCTCCCACTCACCTGCTCTCCCAACACAGAGAAATTCAATGAAAGGCAGCAAATGTCAAAACTGCTGAAAGAGAGGGGTTCTTGACTTGGGGAAAATTAACATGTAGCATGGAAATTAGCTTTGAGCTCAGACAGTGGGAGCCTGGAGAGCAGCCTCAGAGGGGCAGGGTGTTAGGCAGCACACCCCCGTACAGACTGGTGCTTTACCCATCCCACCCAGTGAAAACCACTGGGGTTCAACCTTGTTTTATCCACGTTAAATAACTCTGGAGAAAAAATGAAATAACTCCACATGTGCTCTGAGTCCTTGCCCTGTCCTGTGCCAGATAGGCCTGCTGTTCTCACACTCCTGTGCTGGCTGAAGGAGCAGCAAAGACACTCCATGATGGCCTTGCAGGACTCTTGTATGGTCCATCCTCACTCTTTTACCTTTCCATCCCCACAAGAAGCTCCACAGGCACCTCTTTCCAATGAGACCTTTGAGACCTTTTCCCATGTGGCAACCCTGGTTGCAAACCCTACCTTGCCTTTTCTCTCGGTGCTTTTTAGATTCCAAGGCCCTTCCTGTGTCACAGAGGGACCTTGTTCACCATTGAGACAGCGCCAGTGTGGGATGTGGCAGGTACGTATGGCCATGTGTTGCATGGAGTTGGAGAGGAGAACCGTCCTACCCCTCCACAGGGTGACCCAGGCCTTGCCCAGCCCTCACTGCCTTTCACATCAGCCAGCCAGACAACTGAGCACAAGTGGTCCCATTCTGGAGGTGGAGAAGTTGGGATTACTTGTCTGTTCTTGAACCTGGCAACTTTTGCCCGCTGTGTTTCACAGCCTGATCCTACAAGCTCCTTGTACACATTTGGGCTGAGATCTTTTGCGGCCTGGGGGATTTAGGTGCTCAAATCCCATCCATTTGGCACCTTACAGCCAGATATCTCCTGTGGTTTCAGGAGGAGGCCCATGCATATGACAGGCCCTTTGCTCTGGGGATCTAAATGGCTGCATGGCATGGCTTCCTGGGAAGCACCACAAACAGCTGCTGGGCGGGAGTGAGTCTGGCTCCAGAGCTCTGGACCCTGCCGTGGCTGGTATCTTCTCTAGGAGCAGCAGGGGCTGGGCTGGGCAGCGTGGCTATGGGCCTGGCCCAGCTGTGAGCCCAGCTGTGAGACCGGCTGTGAGACCGGCTGTGGGCCTGGCTGTGGTTCCGGCTGTGGGCCTGGCTGTGGGCCCGGCCCGGCTGTGGGCTTGGCCCAGCCGTACATGCTGCCAGCAGACGCTGCTGTGGGTGGTCTGAACGTGGCCCGAGGTGTCCTAATCTGCGATCTGCTGCAGCAGCCAAATGACTCAGGGCTGGAGGTTTGCGTCGTACCTGTGCAAGGTGTGAACCCAGACCACGGCCTGCTCATGAGACAACACAGTGAGGGCAGACCCTCACTCTTTCCAGGTGGCTTCTCCAAACATGGGGTGGCTTGACTCAGGTGCTGAGACCACCTGCCAGCAGCTGAGCCACAAGCCAGCAAAACCCTTCTTCCTCTCAGGGCATCACTCTCCAAGTGCAGGGAGCAAGCCAGATCCCACAGGCAGCTCCCAGCCACCTTAGGAGGCAGGGATCGCCTTCAGGAAGTGACTGACTTGGCAAATAAGCCAAAACCCTGCCCTTGGGTGGAATTCATGACATGTAAATTTATAGGTGACTTCTGTGTAGCGAGGGAGCAGTGATAGAGTGAATGCCTTATGGTTGTGTTCCATTAAACATGTTTCCACCTGAGCCAAGAGTTTCCTACACCAGAGCAGCAATCAAAGCTGCTCCAGGGTAGGTTTGGCTGTGAGCAGTGGGGAGCAATGACACCTGAAGTAGCCCTGCTGGTGGGGTGTCTCCTGCTCAAAGAGGTCAGAAACTCATTGCTCCAGGAGAAATTACCACAAGTCTTTGAAAATGGCAGAAAAAATGGATCAAAGGAGTGCACAGGATGAAAGATTAAAAGTAATTTGGTATCCAGAGAAGTGGTGGTGGGTGCAGGTGAAAATGTCACTGTGGCTGGAGGTTCGAGAATCAGGGGAGGACTGTGCCTCTGTCTGCTGGCAAATATCTGGAGCATTTTGTTCCATTATCTCCTTTAGGGGCTGCGTTCTCAACTTCACTTCTGCCAAGCAACTTCTCTGCTGTTTGAAAGGTGTAGCTGGTTCCTGAGCAGGAAGTGCATCTTCCTGGAGGGCACAGGGACACACGTTAGAGTGCTGGATGTGCTGGGACAATGGAGGGGACAATGTGAGCACCCACCTGCATGAGGAGAGTGCAGGGCCTCCCTCCGGTGGGGTCCCTTGCTCTGCTGTATCTCAAACACATTTGGTGTCCTGCACGGATATCAGGGGTAAATTGAGTCAATTATCTCCCACCATCTCTGTTGAAAGTGGTAATTAATCCTTTCCATTAAACGTTTTATCTGACATTAAATGGTCATTAGTTTAAAAGAAAAAAGTTAAGCTGACTCACTTACCAGCTGGAAAAACCTTTATAATTGCAGTAAAAATGCACCAGGGCAGGTACCAATAACATTGTTTTAGGGAACAAACAAAAACCATCATCAGTTTTGTATTCATTCTTTTTCTGGGCAAATGAATTAAACAAACAGGGTATCTGGCTTGTAACTTGTGGGCACGTTATTTTGTTTACTGCTAGACCTTCCTGGAAATTTCCTGAGTTAGAAGAAACATTTAAATTATAACCAGCTACACATTTCTGGTGGGAATCTTTCCCAGTCATAAATAATAAGGAAGTCTTTAGGCTGATGAGGAGGAATTCAGATTCATCTCCCCAGTGTTTTCAGTCAAACCCAGGAACCCAAGACCCTGGGAGTGAGGAGGGGTGCTGCTGGGGATCCAGGCATCATTGCTCAGGCTGTGAGTGCAATGGAGAAAGCAGGAGACCTGACTCACCTGCCTGTCCTTCTCCATGGACTCATCAGCTGTTTGTGTTATTAAGGAACAAGTCTTTGCTCACCTACACCCAACACCTACAACCAACACCTACAGCTACACTGTACCACCCTGGAGGAGCTCAGGTTTTTTCCCAGGGCTTCTCTGGGTGAGATGTGTCAAAGAATCATGGACTGGTTCAGTTATTAAAGCTCATCCAGTCCCACCCCCTGCCATGGCAGTGGCACCTTCCACTGTCCCAGGCTGCTCCAAGCCCCAGTGTCTAACCTGGCCTTGAACACTCACAGGGATCCAGGGGCAGCCACAGCTTCTCTGGGCACCCTGTGCCAGGGCCTGCCCACCCTCCCAGGGAAGAATTTCCCCCTGCTATCCAATCTAACCCTGTCCTCTGGCAGTGGGAAGCTGTTTATAGGAACGGGGAGGGAGCCAGACTTGGTGGGAGCTGCTGGGAGAGTCAGTGCCCCTTTCTACTCTGACCATGATGTGACCCAGGCAAGGATGGTGGGTGCAGCTGGGGCCCTGGAGAAGCTCCCACCCCACTGTGACCACCTGCCCTGGGCACACAGGGACAACCCTCACTTGTGCCTGGTCCTGGCACCACCTCAGGGGACACCTTCACCAAGGCCATGCTGAACCTGGGGTTGGACTGGGATGATTGAACAAGGACTAAACATTAAATCAGGAATCAACTAGGGGTCTGGTGAAACATGACTGGGAATTTTGTCCTTTGTGCCTTGGAAAGTACAGCTAAAGGAAAAGGATTAAGTTTTGCATTTTTTAAACCTTTTTTTTTTCCTTGGAAAAGTCTTTGTCTTTTTCCAGCCTAGAAACAAAATCTAAACATATTGAAATGTGAAAAGAATGCATTTCAGGACCCAGGTTTTCTGCTTTTGACCAAAAAACAGGTTTCCTTCAATGCAAAATTTTTGCTTACCTGTAAATGTGTGGAGATTTCCATCTAGCTCTTACATTGATTATTTGGTTAATAAGATTTGAAATGGCAGTGCGGAGTTTTCCCATGGTTAACAGTGTAGTGCCAGGCCCTCTCCTCCTGGCCCCAGCCCTGAGTCACCCATGGCAGGGCAGCACTGAGCCAGGGGACCAGGGAGGAGGTCAGCTGCTCGGTGAATCAGGGCTGTGTTGACATGGCCAGTCCAGCTCTTGCCATCTAAATGTTTGTGACCAGTTTGTATCTGAGACGCCAGAGCAAAGTGTGCTGTGACCTCCTTCCCAGGATCCATGTGCTTGGTGCTGGAGGCATCATTTCCAGGAAGCAATCCTGCTCCTTGTTTAATTTACTTCTAAATTACAGATTGTGTGGTCCATGAGCCACTGCATTGGTGCTGCTGAATTTACAAGGGACGGATGAAGTTCCTGCAGTGAAACCTCTCCCGTGGCTGTGGGAGCTCTGCTGTGCCCCATGAGGTCCCGCTGATTTCAGGGAAGGTTTGTCACCACATAAGTGAATGGGAACTGACTCCAGCCTTTAGTCCTGGGTCTGTTTTTGCATGCGGACACTTTACTAACAAGCCACATGCCCCGGCTGTGGCTGCCCCCTTAACGTTGGGCGAGTGGGTTACTTGCACTTGTTTGAGCATTTTGCTTATGCTGGCAGGGAGCCCTCCCTTCCTTGCTACCTGCTCTGCTACGTTTGCCATAGCCAGGGAGCTGGCAGGACCAAAGGCTTGTGGAGCTCCGTGTACACCCCAGGAACTCCATCCTGCTGGGGTTTTGTGGCAGTAACAGCCATAAAGCAGAACAGCCATGACGGCAGGAGCGAGAGCAGCCCCCATCCCTGCTGCTCTGCTGCTGCTGCCCGTGGCTGCCAAGCTCTCCATGTTGGGGTTTATTGAGGCTGTGCTTTTTGGGGCTAGAGGTTTGTCCAGCATTTAGCACACCAGAGGCTTTGCATGGGAAAAGTCATTGAAGGGCAGGACAAAGCACGACAGAAATTACGAGGAGCATGAGCTCCTTCCCCGTGCACAAGAGCTGCTGTGAGAGGCTCCTGTTTGCATAACGAAGAGCTCAGCTTTTGCTGTCTGCCTGACTCATTTATGCTTTTCTGCAGCTCCGAGCCCCAATCCAGCCAGACTTGACATTAGCAGATGCCAAATGAATATTTGCACAAATGTTCACCAGCGAGTTTTTGTGCCGCTCCCTCCCTCAAGGTGGCAAGTGTGGGTGTGGAGAGCTGCCCTGCCCCTGTTTGCGAACATGTCCCTTTGAACTCCCTGGCGGGGAGGGTGAAAGAGAGGGGAAAAGGTTTTCCAAGCAAGAAAATAAAAATAATTAATAAAAAAAGTCACCTGAACAGGTTCCAGCCTGTGTTATTCTGTTGTTAACCCAGAAACCTGTGGATACTGAAATCTGGGAAAGGAGTGGAGGAATGGAAACGACCTCAGTAAGAGCGGGAATGTGGTGAGAAAGAAAGCAAAGCCGAAAAAGCCTCAAATCATGACTTTGCTTTGTTGATATGAAAATTAGACGCATACAAATTAGCTAGGAAATATCCTGTTTCTTTCAGGGTGTTGGGGGAGGAGGAGGCATTAACCTTAAAAAGGGAGCTCTCTGGCCACCCCAGGGAAGGTGGGAAGTAAGTGTCGGGTGATGTGTTGACTTTAAGGCAGGAAAGGAGCCTGCTGCCGGGAGCAGCACTAATCCTGCATCTGCTTTTTGGGCTGCGGTTGTTAACATCCTCCTTTGTCTCCTGGACGTGAAGGCCCCGTTCCAAGGGGTGCCCACACACTGTCCCGGGCACATGGGCCCCTGCCTTGGCTAGGAAGGGCAGAAAGGGCCAGCTGGGCAGGGGTTTGCAGCTGAGGAACCCAAACCTGCTCACCTGGAGGCCACCCGTGCTGGGCACAGT
Source organism: Hypocryptadius cinnamomeus (assembly GCA_013400635.1). NCBI lineage: Eukaryota > Metazoa > Chordata > Aves > Passeriformes > Zosteropidae > Hypocryptadius > Hypocryptadius cinnamomeus. The sequence continues at coordinate 15,199 of VYZP01058305.1, forward strand.
AGCGGGTGCTTTGCCGCACACAGGGAATGGCAGGGATTTGGTGGTGGCTCCTGTGGGAGCGGGACAGACCCTTCCCCTTCCCACAGCCCCTCAGAGGCTCAGATGGGAGACAGGATCCAGACACCTTTCCCAGACCTCCTGAGGCTCCAGCTGGGTTTGCCACCAGCCTGGGAGTGGGAGCAGCAGCAAAACGCCTGAGGATGGAAGAGTTAAGCACACCCTGGCAGCGCTCCCCTGCCTCCCCTCCCCAGGCTCATCTAGCAGATGGGGGAAATACTAATTATCCCTGAGCGAGTGGTAGCTGTGTGGTGAGGGTGATGCTGTCCTGGAGCTGTGCCACGCCGCTCAGCACGAGGCAGCACTGCCGAGGGAGCGGGGTGAGCCCGTCCGGGGTGACCCGCGGGGACGTGGTGGCACCAGCCTGGCAAGAGGACGCTGCAGCAAATCCCGTGTTCAGGAATCAAAGCAAGGGCTGGAAATAGGCTTGGCTTATCCTGTCCTGCCGTATCCTAGCTTTGGGCACACTGATATCCCTAATTCCTCCCAGGAATTCCCAGAAGAACAAGTAGTTTTTAACTACTGCAGTTGGTCTTTGCAGGTAACTGGAAAGCTGCTCTGGCAGAGACTGTTTTGTTAAAAAACAAGCAAACAAACAAAAATCCACAGATTTAGCATGTCTGAGATGCCAAAGGTGCCTTGTCAGCAGGCAGCTTGTCCCTGGGGTTTGCAGGGTGGAGAGACAGGTTCCAGTTGTGTCTTTTGAGTGAGGGTCTGTGCATCCGCCCCTCCCTTCTCCCCCAGCTCCCTGTCACCACTCCGGGCTCTGCAGATGAAAGCTGCGTTCCAAACAAAGCATTATTGATTATTATCCCCTCGAATTTCAGAGCGGGCTTGCATTTCATGTACACGCCACAGTCCATGGGCTTGCTGGAATAAATAACACATGGGAGCTTGTTCGTATGCCGAGTCAATAGGGAGCTGTCGGCTTTCATGCGATTTCACACATTTTTTCAGCTAGCTCAGCAATCCAAATGCAAAAATCCAGCAAACAGGGACATCGTGTTTATTTCTGACAATCCTTAGGGAGAACTGTATCCGTAAACCAATGAATGGATTACACCCATCCATAGATGATGGGGTTTTTTCCATCTGTGACAGATATTATATGGAAAATCTCAATTTAATATCTGATCCAAGAATAATTCAATACAAGTGAGTAATACAAGTTTAAAATTCTGTAAGTTCTGCTTAACTCCTTCAGGGCGGGAGGCAGAAGCTGGTGGAATGGAGCTTGTGCATGCATGGTATCTCCTCTCAGCGACCTGACATCCATACAACTCTGAGGAGCACAGCCTGTGACCAAGTGATCAGGTTTGGACCCTTCTGAAGGACACCCTAAAAGCCTGGCTGGGAAATGAACAAGGGGTCTGAAAGTCAGAGGTTGTAGGTGGATCTCAGTCAGTGTTGTCATGATGGTCTTCTGGAATAGTCCAGAGTCCTGGAATCAGAGAATCACAGAATGATTTGAGTTGGAAAGGACCTTAAAAATCACCTCATTCCAATACCCTGCCATGACAGGGACACCTCCCACTCCCAGGTTGCTCCAAGCCCCAGTGTCCAACCTGGTCTTGGACACTGCCAGGGATCCAGGCGCAGCCACAGCTGCTCTGGACACCCTGTGCCAGGGCCTGCCCACCCTCCCAGGAACAATTCCTGCCCAATACCCCATCTATCCCTGCCCTCCGGCAGTGGGAAGCCATTCCCTGTGTCCTGTCTCCCCAGGCCCTTGTAAAAAGTCTCTCTCCATCTTTCTTTTCTTTAGGCTTCCTTCAGGCCCTGCAAGGCCACAGAGAGGTCACCCCAAAGCTTCTCCTCTCCAGGTGAACATTCCCAGCTGTGCCAGCCTTTCCTGCCAGCAGAGCTGCTCCATCCCTCTGCCCATCCTGGAGCCTCCTCTGGCCTGGCTCCAGCAGCTGCAGCTCCTCCCTGTGCTGGGCCAGGGCTGGGGCAGCTCTGCAGGTGGGGTCTCACCTGAGCACAGGGGCACAGGGGCAGGATCCCCTCTGCCCTGCTGCCCATGCTACTTTTGATGAGTGATATAGATAGATATAGAAATATATACATACACATGCCTGTGCATCCATAAACATACACATACAGCCACGCACAGCCACACACCCATTATACATACACATACACATATGTGTGTGCCTCTCTGTATTCACTGGTAGCCTCCCAGCATCCCAAAGCTTTTGTCCTTGACCCAGTGACGAGCAGGAGAGGAAAGGCAGCAGATGGGTGCAGACAGAGAGCGAGCGCAGGGAGAGCCGAGCCAATATTGCTCACTATGATAGACAGTGGTCTTAGCACACCAGCAGCCTAATGCAATGTTTCTTGCTGTCAATTTTTAGGTGGATATGCTGGCAACGGATGGATTTAAGGAGGAATGTGAAGTGTCAGAGCTTGCTGCTGTTTGCAGGGATCTTCCTGATGCAGAGGAGGGCACTGGGGCCCATCAGTGTCAGTGGAAAGGAGCAGGCACAATGATTTATTGCTGAAAGTTCAGCTGAATTTAATGTATGTTTTACTTGCCTGGAGACTGGTTCTCCTTCAGATAAACTGGGAATGAGACCTGGGGCTAGCTGTGGGCAAAAACAAGGAGAGGAGAAAAATAAGGTTTTACTATTACGATTGAATTTTCTATGGGATAGACATTGGGTACGGGATATCCCTGAGTACCCTACCTTGTCCTGTCAGCCATGGTCTCCAAATGACTGTGCAGAATTCAGGAATATTTTGGAACATATGTTCCCCCACCTCTCTGGGGCCAAGTATTCCTTTTTTTTTTTTTTTTTTTTTTCCCCCACAAATACAAGGGAGGAAGTAGCTGATTAACACGTTCATTACTCATTTTCAATACAGCATAGTCCAAACATCTCAGGTATAGCCCCTGATTTTTGTGGTGAGCACATTATACACTCCCTGAGCAACAGCTGTGGAGCACTTGGTTCTTGAGAAATTAGTTCAATTTTGTGTCTTCCCAATAAGCAAGAATTATATCATCATTATTGTGGAGTAGATTTGGCTAAACCTGCTGCCTTGAAGATGCTTGTTTATGGTTAGAGCCCTGCCAGATCTGGTGCTGAGGTTTATGGAGTTGTATAATGTTTGTGTGTGTCCCTGTGCCTTTACTGTTCGATCAGTGAGAAAAGAAAGAGGAAATCAGATTTGTTAGCAATAAAGTAGTGTACAATAGCTATTAAAATAGGGCAATTACATAATTAGCACGGTAGTGGTAACTCACCCAGCATGAACAACAGTAAAACAGGCCCCTGTTTCCCTCGGTCCAACTCAAGCCGGGACCCTAACAAAACTTCCAAAATGGTTATTTAGTAGAAACACACACAAAAAACTTAAAAGCTGTCGTAAAACTGAGAAGGGAGGCCCAAAAAACCACAGGGAAGCCAAACACTTTCAAAGAAACAATAGTAAATTAGGTGTTAAAGATATAAAAGCCTGTTCCCTAACAATTTAATTAGGTAGCATGTCTGTTACAGACATTATGCTGCTAGTTTTGGAACCCATGGCAGGGCCTCACAGCTCTCAATTCACACTAGCCCCCAAGAGAGGAGTTTGTTATGAAGGACTGATGTTTTTGCTCTACAGAAAAGTGTGATGGTAATCAAGTGAAAATGGCAGGTAGCACAAGAAATTACTATTTTTCTTTGCAACTTTCCCTTACATATATTTACAGTAATTAAAAGCCCAGTTTGAAGAATAGTTCTGGGTTTAATTAGCACCTGCTTCAGTTTCATCTGAGCTCATTCCCTCGAAGAAGGATCAAAACAACAACACTTTCCTGAAAGGAGCTTGAGTTTGAGCAGTGTGAGATAAGGCTGCCCCAGCTCCTGTCCTGCCTGCAGGAATGGGGCTCAGCCCTTGCCTGGGTGTGCAGCTTTGCCTGTGGTCTCCTTAACTCCTCCTGCAGCCAAACAGCATCTCTCTTACTTGAGAGTGAACCTCTTCTTGCCCATCTGAAATCTGGCTGGTGGGATTCTGGCTCCACCCAAAAAAAGGGGAATCCTGGTGGCTTTCACAGAGTCATAGTTTTGACTGGGCTGAGACAACTGTTAGTGACTTTTAAGATTAAATTTGTGAGGTGGAAGTGGGGATGGGAGTGCCAGGGGAGGGAAAGGTTTTGCTTGTTAAGAGGTTCCTGTTAAATGGAAGGGACAGTCCAAGTGCCTCAGTGTTGCTCAAAAAGTCACCCCATCACTGGACACTGTGATAAAGCCTCTGCTTTTACCTCTGAGGTTCTAAAGATGTGGTTTTTTCTCTTGATGGCAAAGAGGGTTGCAGTTAATGACTGCTGTAGAAAGAGAGGGATCTTGTGGGAAGATTCTCCCTGACCTCTTCTCAAAGGTAGGACACTCAGCAGTAATTCCTGCTGTGCTCAGGGCAATTTTTAGGGATAAAGTTTCCATCAGAGTGTTGCTTGATGGTTTGTTCTTCCATCACCTCCCAGCAGTGTTTATACCCAGGAATGCAGAGGAATCACAAGCTGAGGTGTAATTTTTTTTTTAGTGGAGTTTCTTTGCTTAAAAGCGATAGCATGTCCCTGATGGAGTTAACCAAAACAAGTGAAGAGGTCCTCTCATAAGCTCCCGGTTGGTTTGCAGGCTTTGCCTGAACCATCAGTCTGATTTTATGTCATCCAAAGGTGAACGTGCTGCCCTGCCCTCACACCACCTTCGTGCTGCCTGCACCCCCTCAGTGCTGCCGCTCATCCAGCACATCTCAAACAAGTGGTGTTGTCACCAAATGAGACCAAGCCCATTGGAGAACTGTCTCAGCTCCCTGCAGAAATGGGAATCTTCAACCACAGTTCAGTATTTGTCCACTCCAGGATGCAGACATGCAGGTCCACTCCAACACTGCCAGCTGGAGGAAAAGTCAAATCTTTTCTCTTTCAGAGCCTGCACAGGGAAGTGCAGGAGCTGCTGGGCTCAGTGCACTCCAGAGAGGGATGATAGCTCTTCTGTAGCATTTTTTGAGGCTTCTAAGCCTTACTTAACCCTTTGCACGTCCAGATCTTTAATGCTGTGCTCAGCTGGAAAAGGGAGGAGCGCTTTAAAACAGGACAGGTCTGCTTCAAGCACCTCTTTGTTTCTGAGGGCAAGGTATGGGGACAAAGCAGCTCCCCTGAGGAAGAGCTGCTCCCCACAGCCCAAGCACGGTCCCTGTGTTTTGGGAACATGCACCACCTTGCTTTGTATCTAGAGAACGAGCCTGGGCTAAAGTGCCTCTGCTCGAGAGAGGCACTGCAGGGCCTGGGGCTGCTCCCACAGAGCTGTGAGTGCTGGTGCAGGCAGAGCTGGGTTTCAGTGGTAGTGACCAGCGGGGTTGGATGGACGGGCTCCTCTGACCCCATCAGCCGCCCAGCTGAACTGCAATGCTCAGAGAGCAAAGATCCAGTGACTTCTCTTACTCTGGTATCCGTGTCCAAAATTTCTCTCCAGGCCACTGAGATTCCACTTCTCCTCCCAAAGTAGCTGGCAGCAGCTCCCCTCCCCGGGGAACAGAGGCTCCTGCATTTCCATGCTGTTGTGTGTGTTGTTTGCAAAGAGCTTTGGAGTGAAATCTTTCTCACAAGGCTTTTTTTTTTTATTAGCACTTCATTGTTTTTTCAGGGCTGGAAACATAAGCTCAGCCATCCCGATGCTATTTTGGACCTCACACCTCTACTTGACCTAAGAAAACTAAGGACAGCTGCAAAAATACAAACAAACAAATAACTTAGAGCGTTGGATATGCTTTAAACCACTAATGAGCTGAGCCTAACAACCCCCCTAGGAGGCATATGTTAATTTATATGTTTTCATTAAGTCTAGTCTTCAGCTTCCCAATTTGTCTGTGCAGTGTGGCAGGGTCCTCAGTGAGCAAGGGAGACAGAGCTAGGACTGGAGCATTGGAGAGAGCTGGAAATAAAGCATTTTCTGCTATTAAACATCTGCTGAAAGGGACAGTGACAGTGTTAGGGTGGTGTAATGGGATGTTCTGGTCACTGCATGTGCACAGACATCAAGCAAAGAGCTGAAAGAATGCCTGTAATGGTGCCTGGTGGGGAGGAGAATGGCACAGATCCGCAGGGAGCTGCCTCAGCCGTCGGTGGGACTCGGGGCCAGGGGCTCTTTGCTGCCAGAGCTGCAAACCCCTGCCTGCCTCACTCCACTTTCTTCCAGCTGAGCTCACGTTTCCCACAGACAAGTACTGAAATTGGGAGAAAATGGACCATTGGATAAGGGGACGGTAATGTTCCCCCTCATTGCTTCTTGGTGTTACTGGATGTCAGCGGTTCTGGCATAAACAGCTTGTTCCCCCTTCCTAGCTCTATTTTCCAGCTCGTTCCTGTGAAGCAGCAGTTACTCATGACTTCACTCCAGATCTATTGCTCTGGGATTTGGGAAGTGCTGCCACTCCCTCAGCCCACATCGCTGCTGTGGGGTGGGGAGAAGGAGAAATGGGGAATAAACAGAGCTGTCACCTTGCACAAAATGGCACATGGAGCTGCCTGCACTGCCCAACCCAGCTGCAGCCCCGAGGTGGGAGCCAGGGCTGTGACCAGGGCCAGGACACGCAGGAGCTGAAGGAAACCATCGCCTCCGAGTGTAAGTAGCAACATGAGATCCTGACATAGCAACTGAGATAGGAAAGCACTGGACACATCCATGCCCTGCAGCTCCTCCTCTGTAATTCCTGGAGGCTAACGCTGTGTGTTGGGTGGTGCACAGCAGGGTCAGTGGCTGGTGAGGCGGCTGCAGCCTCTTGTGCTCACCCTGGACTGTTTGATCCATGGGAAATCCAACTTGTCCTCTTACACAGGGCAGATGCAGCCACTGGGCTTCAGGCCTGAGTGATCTGACCTGTGGAGGCAACACTGATGACCAGGGCGGAGTTGAGGTCTTCAGGGAGGGTGTTGAGATGATCAGGGGTGTGTTGAGATAGCAGAGGGATACGGATAGAGAGGGGAGCCAGCAGTGCTCATTGCCCAGCCCCACTCCAAACATTGGTGCTGTCGTGACAAGCAGAAGAACAGAGTCCACTGACTCCAAATGTCTCTTTGATTGGAAAACTGAGATGGGTAAAAATAGCAGCTTACTGTTGAGGAAAACTGCTTCCTGTCTGGGCCTGATTTCATCGCCCAGGCCAGTGCAGCTGCAAAACCACAGCCTGGCTCTGTCACTTTGTGCTCTCCTTCTACATGAGATCCAATCACTGCATTTCAGAGGGGCCTCTGGTCCTCAGGGCTCTGCTTCAGGGTACCAAGCCTCGAATATTTGGGGCTCCACATCAGTCACATTTGAAATATACTATTTGTTTATTTGTACTGAGATTGCCCTGAGAGGCTTTCCTTGCTCTGCTGGGAAGTTCCCACCCTGTTTTACTTATGATCTAACCTTGCAGTTTGTAACCCTCTGGCTGGGAATGGGCACCCATGAGAGGGAAAACTCACTGCCCCTGCTTTGTGTTGGGAGTGTGGTCATTTCGCAGCTGGACTCAGCTCCAGCTGGATGACCAGGGAAAAAGGCTGGAGGGAAGTAGAGAGAAGAGCAGGTCACAGACTGGACACATTCCTCTTGAATGGGATCCAAAGGCTGTAGCCCACTTAGGTGCAACAGAATGCTGGTGGGTGTAGGAGCAAAGGCTGAGGGAACTCGAGCCATTTGGTCAAGATCAACCAAGCTGATCCTTTAAATTGTCTTACAGGCCAGGTTCGTCACCTCCTAGGACTGTAACCCTTGGTTTGCCTTGCAGAGGTGAAGTAATTTTATGGGTGATCTTAGAAACTGCCCCTGGAACAGCATTGAAGCCTTTTTTGAGGCAAACAATCCCCTGGGTGCTACTGGATTTCTGGGATGGCTTCTCTAGAGAAGCGTGGAACCGGTGGTTTGGATCACGTCTCATCCTGCCAGCTCATGCTCCTCTCTCTTTCTGCAGATGACTGTCACCCTGTGGTGCCACAGCCTGTATGGTCACCCACCCTCTGCTTCCTGCCCCGCCGGGTTATCACCAAACACACAGTGAGGAGCTGCAGCATCTGAAACAGGGCTCGGGCAAATGGCAGATGAGCTCCAGAAGTCACAGGGCGCCTTCAGAAAGAATGGAGCAGCTCTGTCCTGAGACTGCTGCTCTGGAAGAGGGGAGTGGCTGAATCTCACCCAGATCTGATGCTCTGCATTTGAGCAGTCTCATGTTTCACAAGCACTTGTGTTGTGACTTACACCAGCAAGTGTTTCCTCTGTTTTTGGAGGTATCTCGTGTGGGTTCTAGCTCCTCAGCCTGTGGGGAGGCTGCCTGTTCAGTGTCATATGACACTTCAGTGGCCGGAGTTTCCTCACATTCGTGTGTCATCGCCCTCATTTTTGGTAAAACTGTGTTCAGATTTTCTTTTCTTCTTTCCATCTTAGGAGTAGAATAACTCTGAGGATTTGTTGCACTACAATCCCTCTTCCCAGAACAGTAGATAAATATTTCAAGCTGTGTCTGATTTGATTTAAGATCTTATTTCTGTTGCTGAGGTACATTTTCCTTGCACGGAGGACAGGCTCCATCAGAGCCATGATGATTCACAAAGGCCTGATTTGCCAGTAGTGTTCTCGAGTTGTTGCTGGGCTTGGGAAGCAGATCTGCCCTAGACCTTCCCACAGACCCAAGGGTTGCAGCTGGGTCAGGCTGGGTGTTAATGGGAGCTGCTCAGAAGGTGGAATTTCCTGTAGGAGAAGCTCTGACACTCCCCAGCTCCTTTTGTTATTGAATCAAGATAAAAAAGTGAAATTTGAAAGTTTCCCACAAAATGTAAATTTGGGAACTGTTCAGAAAAGAAAGCCTTATTTAAATTATTTGTTCCTACTTTCCTATTATACAAAATCAGGAAAAACTAAAACATTAGGCAGTGGAAAATCTAAAATCTCTAGAAGGTTTGAGTCAATATTCAGCTCTGTGCAGCAGTGGAAGCAAAAAGACCAGAATGAAACGAAGCATGTCAATGCCATTGAGAGGAACCAGCACGGTGGTGATGAAACACCGTGTTTTGACATTCTCCTGGTGTAAAATTTCATTGAAATTGACAAACTGCCGAGAAATATTTTGATTTTTAAATAGACTTTACTGGATGAGAAATCGCTCTGTTGAAAAATTTTCAGCTGGCTCTATTGCAAACTGAGTCAACAGCTGATGAGCAGACCATGTCACTGCTGAGGAGACACGTGAGGGTCAAACCCCCAACACTTGAGCAGCCACTCATCAAATACCATTTGCCTGGAGCAGGAAGCTGGGCTGAACAAGAACGACAGCGTTTGGCACCTCGGGAGTGTCCAGATGGCCCCGCAGCAGGCGCTGGCTCTGGAGAGTGGACACAACCCAAGTTGTTATCAAGGCTTCTCGCAGCAGCCATTGCAGAGACTGACAAGTCAGGATGCCTTCGCCAGGAGCCAGAGTCAGGTCCTAAATCAGCCTCTAAATTCCAAGCAGATGTAAGATGTGGAAGCAGGAGGAAGATAGTGAGAGGAGCTGTTCTCTGGAACAGACCTCCTGGAACATGTGCTTGTGTCTTCTGCTAGACAGGCCTCTGCCAAAGGAGAGCATCAGACCTGAGGAACTGCTGGTTCAAACTGACACTTGATGTCCTCTAAGGTGATTCCATGTGCATCCATGGCACATGAATCTTATCTGCCAAATCTGAAAGCCTACTTTGTTCTGTGGTCAGCTTCAGAGCGAGAGGAAACAAACATGCTGAACTCCACAACTGCCTCACTTCCAGTAATTCTTTGTAAACTAGTCAAATTATATACCTGAAGTGCTAAATAATAATAATAATTAACACGTAAGAAGAGCTGTCAGTCAGAAAAATGTGTGCCCTGTTTTTTTGGTACATAACCATGAGCTGCTTTGTCTCTAGGTGGAAAACTCAGCCAGACTCTGCCATGGCTACACTGGCAAAATGTAAGAAGGCAACAGACGTAGCACATCCCCCCACTCTGTGGTTTCTTCAAGTGTTGTGCATTCAGACTATTACACGACAGGAGGATTTGTCTGAAGAGTTTCACAGCTGGAAGATGTGTGTGCTAGATTCATGATAGGAGATAGGACCTTTTTTGAATGCCTGGAGAAGGTAGAATACAACTCCACAAAGACACAAGCTGTGCTCATTTGTGAACCCTACGGCTCTGGAGTGCTGTGAGCCCAGGGAGATCAGGGTGTGTTTGTGCTGGTGCTTGGCCATGCCGTGGGGTGGGACATGGGATCAGTACGTGGAGAGGAGGAGATGAAAGCTGTTACCTGCCAGTCACAGCCCTTGGACATGGACAGTGAACAACAGCATCCCAGCACACGTGGGGACACCACTCACACAGAGCTTACAATGTGAAAGGGAAACCCACAAAGCTCTGGTTTGGAGTGAAGTTCTGTTGTTTACTTCTCCTGACGCTTAGGAGATAAACAGGTGCTCTTTTTTTTTTCTTTCTTTCTTTTTCTAAATTTTTATGCTGATTTGCTGGGAACATCTTGGATAACTTCTCCTAATTGCCTTTTGATGTGGATTGAAGGTTAGAGTTGGGCAGAAAAACACCTGATGGGCTAAAAAGGAGATTTTTGGTGCACGTGTGACAAATGCCAGGTCAGGAGGTCCCACCATCATCCTCATCTGGCTTGATAACCCAGGGCTGCTTTTAGCGACCCTTCCCTTCTCTCTGAGGTGACCCTAGGTGACCCTAGCTTTTCCACAGCTCCAGATTTACAAGAAACACCACTGGTAGCAAGAAATAGGTGAGTAATTTGTAATGAATAATGTAAATAGCAATGCTGCCTTTTTTTCCGGTCTGTGAATTGTCTATATGAAAAGGTTGGATTTTTCTTTGAGAAATTTGTTATTTGGAAGGTTTTAAAAAAAATAATCTCTGAAAGGAAAGGAAATCTTGGTCTGGAGCTTATTAGTGAGTAGTTTGTTGTTAGTTTTTGATAGTCCAAGTCCAGGCTGTCTTGCATGCGTGCACACAGCTCACATGGGCCTGATTAAATCCCTCTAAAATCCCTCTAAAACAGGGAGCTTTCCTGCTTGCACTGGCAGGTCCTGGAAGGTCTATGGAGAGGACTTCCTCATATGAAAGGGATGGGCATACTTTGGAATAGGTTTCTCCATGTTTGCACCTGGCTATAGGTATTCATCATGCTGGCTGAGACTCTTCAATATTGGCTCAACATTTGTCCGTTCAGGGAACAAGCCTGTCCAGTAGCTCCTCTGTCAACAAGCCTGACTGAGCTTTGGGCTGCATCCTTGTAAGCTCAGAATTTAGCAAGGGATTTTTAACAGGTTTTATGAAAACAGCTTCTTGGGCGGAGGAGAGAAGCCAGCCTGGTATTTAAAGAGCTAGAATTATGTGGGATGAATTTTCTGAGTGTCCTTCCAGTTTCCAAGCCAAATTCCCACTTTCTTTTCATTCTCTTGTGTTGGTTTGCCCACTCCAGCTCTCATTGCTGGCTCTGTTCCTGACTCCTAAGCCCTGGAAATACCCAGCTGCCCATCTCTCCCCCAGAGCCACCACAGGTCTGGGTGCGCCACAGGTGCCATCTGTCACAGTGAGGTGCTGAGAGTGGAGCTCCTGGGACTCAGTCCTGTGGTGCTGCCATCAGTTTCCAGGCCTAGAAACCCATTTATGAACTCCCAGCTGGAGCTTTCTTGTATCTTCAGTGACCTACAAAAATCTGGTTCTGCAACGTGAATTCCTTCGACTGTCCCCAGGAGCACTTCACCTCTTTGAAAATCTCCCTCATTCCCTGTTCTTTGCCTGCTGGGGCTTTGGCTGATGGAGCATATCAGGCTTCTTGGAGCCCTCAACCCAACTGCAGCAACATTTGATGTCTTCTTAGAGTGTGGAAATGCTGTAAAAGAGCAAAAGTGCTCAAGGCTGCTTCTTGAAGCAGCGTAAGCACTGAAAGCACAAACTGCTCTCTGAGGGAATAAAAGGGGTCTCTTGCAACCCAAGAAAGTTCAGTGGTTGGCTCAATGGGTTGCACAGATCTTTTCTGGCTCCCAATCCTTGCATCATCTCTGAGGCTTGGCTGTGAGTCTGGTCCCCACCACAGTCACACTTCCTGACTCTTTCAGGAGCCTCCCAGTTTGCTGTTGTGATGCAAACTCTGCCACAGCTGCTGCACCCGCTCAGCTTTCTCCAGCAAAGCCTGTCCATTGCTCCCCAGAAAGCTGCACCCTCTCCCCCTCGTCACTGTGGTCCCAGCTGGCCTGGAGCACAGGAAGCAGGACAAGGTCTGCTGCCCCAGAACAGCCCTGTCCAGTGGAGCACATCTGTGAAAGAGATGTGAACAAGAGAGATGTGTTCCAGCCTTTGCCCAACAGCAGGCTGAGGGTTTGCCCTGCTTCCCCCAGCACCTCCTGGGATCCAGACCCAAACCCATCCCTACTGTACCACTGTCAAACTCTTCCACAGCCCAGCTTCTGTCTCTTTCCAGGCTTGGCTGAAAGTAGAGCAGAGAGAAGGGGTGAAGAGAAAGTAGAATGGGTGATGTCTTTTAAACTGGAAAGAGGTTGTATTTTCTTGGTGAAGTCAGTGCACACGTATCCTAGGAAGGACTAAAAATTGGAAAGGAACAAAGCCCAGTTTACATAGCTGTGCAGATAGCCATGGGCTGGCCAGCACGGAGCAGGAGCACTGTGCCATGACAGGAGGCTGGCGTGGGATCATCTCAGATTATTAGTGCCTCTTGTTTTATAAGCAAGGTTCTGGGGGAGGAAATATGAAGTGAAGTGAAACTGGTGATTGTACAGGCACGCCGGCGATTAGGGCTGCAGTGGGTGGGCAGTCTGTGGGGGCTGCTGTGTTAACTCCAGCCAAGGAGAGGCACATGCTTTCCAATCTATGCTATCTCAGTTTCAGTGCTGCAGACAACCCATCAGGGTGTCATTAACAAGCAGTTATTCTGCTCTTATTGCTGCGCTTTAAGGAAATATGTCAAAGGCATTTCTTGTGAGCGAGGTCTCGGTGCGATCAGATTGCTCCAGCCTTCTCACAGCATTCCATTCAGATTATAATACACAATAGTTCAGACCCTGCTGTGTCCCATTACTCAATTATGAAATTGCTTTAGAAGTTGGAGCTTACTGATTGGCTCCCAATGATTTCATACCCATCATATTTCTGTGTTTGTGCTCATGGGCTGACTGCTCTGTCTGGTTGGTTCGAGCCATTTCACTCCTCTGTTTTATGCACTTGCATATATTTTATACCTGTCTGTATCATTAACTAGCTCCCTCAATATGCTTTGCAACTTCAAACCAGGCTGTGAAAGTGCAAATTACCTTGGAGGGCGGTTGTTGGGGGTGTGGAGCCTTCATGTTATTGGCTCAGGGCTGAAAGAGGTGGGAAGGTGTAGTGAACCCAAGCACAGCCCCATGGTGCAGAGCTCCTCTGCTTCCCCTGCCTGGCAGATGTGCAGCTGCCCACGAGGGAGCAAAATGGGGAGAGGATGATGGGGTGGCAACTGAACTTTTTTGTGCAGCTTCTGCCAGTCAGACTGAATCCTAAAGCACTTATCCTCCAAACACCAAGACCATTTCATCTGCTACCCATCACAACCAGCCTCTATAAAATTTAACTTTGTTCATGAATTACTCACAAGGGTCGAGGAAAATGTGATATTGATAGTTGCTAAGACCTGTTTTCATGTATCATGTCTTGACACAGCTCTTTGGCCTCATGGAGTAAACCTTTCTCACTGGTGGAAGATTTCCTGGAGAGAAGCATTGCTGCTTTATGTTAAAACAGGGATTTTACACCTGTTGGAAATAAACCCCAGGAAACCTGAATGGATGTGGTTGGATTCTACTGAATGACACAATTTATCCTATTCTGCATGAAAGGAGAGTGAACAAGGATGAAGTCAGGAGGATTCAGCTTGTGCATCTTCGAGATGGTCAGTCCTGTTTGAAACCACCCATATAAGAACTGAAGCAACGTCCTGTTCTAAATTAAAACAGTGTTATGTGATCTAGTTTAGAGAGCTTGGGCTTTGAACTTTTCTAAAATGACTGCAAGTATCACTTTGAGCATGTATTATTAACAGCAGTGTTAATTTTCAGTACCATTTTGTACCACCCAAAGCAAAAGAGCTGAGGCTGATAAACTGATAGTACATGCATTGCCAGAGCCTATTAGAATCAAATTGTTGACATCTTCTAGGAAGATGCTGAGATTACAAAAAAATTCTGTGCAAAAATGTCCTTGGTATGCAATTAATATTCTGCCTCCTCTGTCAATAGAAGAATGTGATTCAGAGTCAGAGGGAACTGCTCAGGGGGTTGGATGTGTTTGGGAGCTGTGGATGTGGAGCAATTGGAAGCCATTGACCTCATGCTCAAGCCCTCAATCTGCTGTTCAAGGAGGGGGAGATTTCTTAATAAAACCCCTGAACTCTGTGGTCCCTCAAGAGCTTCCCTTGGGTCAAATCCTGAAATCTTCTGTAGGTTAAGCCCTTGCTGGAGACATTTAGATACATGTGCAAATTAAGATGAATTCAGGACACTGGATCTGTCTGGCTTGTTTTTAAGGAATAGTTTCTTTCCCAGAATCAGTGTTTAGCATTTTTTTGTTCCTCCAGTTCAGATTAGACCACCAGCAGGTTTGTTTCACCCTCTAGGTGTTATCAGGGAATTACTGGAAAGCAGCATGACTTTCTATACCTTTGATGCTGGTAAAATGATAGCCCCTTCTGCCTACACAGGGATGTAGCTAGAAGGTCTTTAAAAGGTTTCAGTTTATAGTTCCAAGATGAGTCAAGGCTTTGGCAACAGCAACAGGATCCTCTCACCTGCCAGCAGATAAGGATCATCATAAATGTTCACCATTCTGAGTTATGCTGTTCAGTCAATTGAGTACTCAAAAAATATCCAGCATTGTGTCGTATACATTTTTCACTTTCAGGGTTTCCCCTGGATGTGATCATTCTGATGACCTGCGACACCACTAGGTGCTTATCTTGCAAAGTTATTTCATGTATTTATTAACTCATTGAGTTTACTTATTTAAATACTCTCTGCAGATGAGACATATGGCAATTGCTGGCCAGCTTAGTCTCAGCTGCTCCTCAGATCCAGCTGCTAATATCATTTCATAACTTGGCTCATGTAGTTCAGATCTGTACCAAAAGACTCTGTTTTGAATTACCATTATATTTTATATTAATACTAAGCAAACTCACAGCTGTCCTACATTGCTGTTTCCACCCTCCCTGGAATTCAGCTCTCAGACAGAGGACATAACACTCTTGTATGTCTGTCTCTCAAGCTTTCAGATCTGTCCTGGACTTGTCTTGTCTAGAGCAGAGAAGATGTGCTAATTGCCACTGCAATGTTCTCAGCTCGAGAGTTCCATGGCTTTTTCAAGGACAGGCCTAAGTCAGACCTGACCTGGAAAGTTTTTCCAGCAAAGCCACAGTGAATTTCAACTGGGCAGCCCAGGAAAGACTTATGTGCAGACTATCCAAAGTCTCTGAGGGTGTTTGGGATGGGATTTCAGAAGTATTTAGTCACCTAAAGATGAGGAATGGTATCTAGCAGGATTTTCCAAACCACACTGGGCCCAGATCCTCAGTGGGGTTATGTGTCTGTGTCAGGAAGTCAGTGGAGTTAAGCTCTGAAGCACACTGGGGCAGAGGGCTCCATGCCCTGGACGTATCTGCAGGAGCACCAGCACCTTTTGGAGCCTGGTGATGCTGAACCTCAGCCTGGAAGCCGAGCAGCACCTTACCCCACCTCTGGAGAATGGTCTCACCTGCAGAATAAAACCTCCCAAGTCACCTGCACTCAGTTGCTGTCTGGGGCTCAGGTGTGGGGGGCTGCCCAGGACAGGCATTTCCAGCTTGCTCCATCACTGAGACGGCACAAACAGCTCTCATCTGTGGGAATGACATTTCAGTCAGCTGTGTGACCCAAATATTTTCTTTTTCCTGCAGAGGCAGAGTTGTTAGGGAGAGGGAGAATATCAAACAGTTGGATTTTTTGTGCTCTCTGAGTCCTGGATGAGCAATGCTCATAGCCACCTTTCAGTCCACGGCTGCTGATGTGCTCAGGGCCCTATTTCTTTAGTACAAGGGGGGAATGTGGCCTTCTGCTAGTGAACAGCTCAGCTCTTTCCAGAGAGGCAGTCTATACTCACTGAAAGCTGGATATTTCTGTTGGTGACAAGCTAACTGGTCATCTTTTATGGAGGAAAATAGAGAAAATATGTGAATCCACTGTAAATCCCACCCTCAGCAATCCCCTGGGATAAAAGGCTAGAAAGCATCTCAGGTGACTTTGGGGTGTGCAGCAGGCTGGTAGCCGTGGCACCAGCACACTGCAATCCACAGCGTTGCCAACAGGCACAAACCTGGCCCTGCAGGGCAATGTGGCCAGATGTGGGTTTGAGGTGCACCTCACCTGGGAGTTTTCCAAGGTACACCGGGATCGTGCTGTGCAGCTGAGAGCCAGCTCCTCGCCCTCCATCTTCTGCTTTCTCCTCAGAGTGAATTCAAGTTTATTTAATCTCAGATTTCTTGCTGAAAAAATGCTCAGTGAGCATGAAATGCCTTTGAACTCCGGGAGTTTTGCTACTGCCTGTAACAGGGCCGGGAGCAGGAGACGGCCACTCCCGCAGCCATGGCAAACACCTCTGCTCCACAGGGGCAGGGAGCACGGGGGTCCCTCTGTGCCCCTGCACACTTTGGGAGCACTCTGGGAAGCAGGGGGTGCACGGGGTGTGCCCCTCGTGCCCTGTGCCCCTGCCCACACATGGCACACGATGGGGACACGCTGAGCGCCATGTGAAAGTGTTTCCAGCCCAGACAACAAACAGCTGCGAGGGACTTGGAATCCACCAGAAAGCAGATAGCCAGGAAACCCTTTCCATGAAGAGAAGAGGGGATTTAGTTGCTGAGTGCTGCAAAGATGCATACATTTTCCTAAAAAATCATTCGTAGTGCCAACATGAAGATTCAGTGCATTGTCAAAACAAGCCAAGATTCTTATTAAAACCAATTGCTTTGATTTGTTAGACTGCTTTGCTGTGGTACCTCTAAGCCAGCAGATGTACTGGGGTTTAGGAGAGCTGCTGCAGCCAAACCTGAGGTGGCTGGAAATGACTGTGAGCTGAGCAGATGCAGGGGATCCTTTGCCACAGGAGGCTGTGCCATGGTACCTGGGGCATGGTGTGTCAGATGCTGGCTGGCTGTGGGAGCAGAAGGGCTCCTGATAAGGCTCCATACTAGAGGAGGTACTGGAAATTTTCTGGGAATCCTTGGTGCCCCCCACTTGCACACACAGTGATGAAACACAAGAAAATAAGACAAAATCCACATGCTATTTATTGTAATCTTCTTTTCATTTGACTGAATGTCATGAGTAACAAAGACCATTTTGAAGAGAGGGGTCATGGCTTTTATTAGGCTAAATGTGGTGATACCAGGAAAGCAGAAGAAGCCCTTGTGCACTTGAAAGTTTGTCTGTTTCTCCAGCTGTATTGGGCTAACAAAAGCCTCTCATGCTCCAGCAGTACCACTGTTAGCTTAAGAAATAAATGTGATGCTTCTGATGTGCTCTTCTGCTCTTTATGGCAGCAGGGTTGTCCCACCCAGGCTGATGAAGACAGACAGGGTATATGAAACAGGAACCAGGTCTGACATGTCTCTGGTGGATGTACTAATGTAGCTATTCATTTACCACCTCAGCAAACAAAGAATCCTCTTCAAAAATCTATTGAATGTGTATTTGAAGCTAAAATTATTAATATTGACTTTATTCAGACTATAGCACTGGAATTAACAGCATAAGCCAAACAAAGTTTAGAACTTCTAGTGGGATGGGTAGAGATGGCAATTCCAATAGTAAATGCATCAAAAATCAGGAAGCTGAGAAATAGGAATTCTTAATTTCCTGCTTCTTTATTGAGCCTTTTATTTCCTCCCAGCTCACATCTCTCTGGAGTCAGTGCTAATGTGCTCCTTTAGATACTGTTTCCATCTCCCAGCTGGTGCTGGGAGAGCTGCTGCTCTCATTATGGCACACAGAAGGAAACCTGAAAGCTCCTGTTTGGGGAAGAGACTGGTGAAAGCAGAATGGTTTCAAACCAGACGTGCTGGGTTGCCCCAGATGCGATGGTCTGTGCTGGGTACTGGGTGGAACATCTCGGCACTGTCCCATGGTGAACACTTTGGGAACATTTCATTTTCAGGTGTTCTGAAGTGGACCTGGGAATCCCAAGGGGAATGTGTTTCATGTCAGGGAAGTGTTGGCAGATGGCTGAATAGTGACTTTGTGCTTGGTGTCCTGGAAGTGCTGCTGGACATGAGACCTGCCACCATTCCCAGGGTGTTCTCCCTCTCTGGGGAGCACTGGAGCTCAGTCCCTGCCCTTCCTGTGGGCTGCTGAGGTACATTCAACCTTTTAAAAGCAAGCACCTCCAGGAATGCCAAGATTCCCATGATCTGAGCAAAACCTCAGACTCAGCCTGCCTTCTGTGAGCGGTATTCTCTCATCTGAGCTTTAAGGCAAGCTCCCAGCCTATCAGACTCTTGGCAGTAATTTCCACACCAGTATGTTGTATTTGGACTTGAGATTCCCCCTTGACCCCAAAAGTCACACTAAAATGCTAAAAGTATTTTCTTTACTTGCTAAAGAAAACACAGAGGGCTTTATTTAGTTATTCAGAACTCCTCAGCCATTCTTCAGTCACTTCATGATTTCCAGAGATGTTATCTGTGCTGTTGTCTCCCAGCTCACGCCACTCAGAGCAGCTCAGAGGGGAAGGAAAGCTGTTACATTTCATTGTCCTCAAAAGAGGGGAGAAAAATCCGACTGGTGCTCCCAACCCAAACAACTCTGCTGCCTCGTGCATTCTTGACAGCCAGGGAGGCTCTCTTGAAACCGTCTGCAGCCTTTAACTCCCTTCTAACAAGTTGGCTGTTTCCATAGAAAAGATTTTTTTCTGTACTGATTTTTGAGCTTTAATTTATATGCAAGCCTGGAATACTTGCTTTGGGAAGAGTTCTACCTCCAGCCAAGCGAGGGCTGAGATGCAGAGCACTTTGCGTGGTATGTTTGGTATTTCCACAGCACACTCTGCAGCAGCCCAAAACACCCCAATTGCAGGGCCAGCCTGGTCGTAGGTGGTGCCGAGCACTCTCCCTCCAAGCCTGGCTGGGCCAAGAAGTTGCATTATTGAATTGGGTGGATTTAAGTGCTTTGGGAAGCCTCTATGTGACCCAGGCAGGCACAGTCTGCACTGCAGCAGCCTGGGCTCCCATGCAGTCCCTGCGTGACCTGCGACATTGTTTGACCAGATTTCCATGGGTGGTAATGGAATTTCCAATCTGGAGCTGACTCCTCAGAGCCTGGGTGTAGGTAGGATTGTGCTGACTTTGCTGTTTCCTTTGGAAATGATGGAGAATTTTTGGTCCTTCTCTGCATCAGGTCAGAGGTCCTGATTGGCTTATGGTGCCTGGTGATCTGTACCCTGAGGCGTGGTACCATCCCAAATTGAAAATTGCTGCTACTGCATCTCAGCTGAAGGGTAGTACCTTCTACCTGAAGGGTGGTGAATTTTATCAAAACATTACTAATTTCATCATATGCAATGTAGGAGCAGCATGCTTTTCATCCACTGGTTTGTTATCACCACTTGTTACACGTGTGTGCTGTGTTACACGTGCGAGTGAGGGCATTGGCTCCTGGGTCCTTAAAACCTCAGGAGCCATGCTAAAACCACTGGAGTTTGGTGGAACCTTTGGAGGCTTCAAACTTGACTGGAGTGGAAGGGGGTACGTGATGCCCCAGAGGTTGGATTCACTCATTTAGCTCTGGATGGAGATGCTTGCACATCCTGGAGCTGGTGAGACCTGTTGGCTTGGTGAGTCACCCGCACAGAGCTGTGAGCTTGCAGCAGCAGTGTTTGCACCATTCTCAAGTCTTTACCACTACCATCCATTCACACCACCTCCCGCAGGAGCCTCAAAGCGCTTCATCTCGCACGTTAGGGTCAGGATGCTGCTACCACCCTGTTACCCACCTCCAGATCTGTATGGGAATAAAGAGACAGTGCTTTAAAGCAGACTCTGCTTTGGGTGAAACCAGGAGGGGTCGGGGAAGGTGGGGAGAGCTGTTGTCTGCACAGATGGAATGGTGAGGACCTCAGCAGTGTTTGGTTCTTGGCAGCAGGTTTGGTCTGCTCAATGCCCAAAAACTGGTCCCTGCCTGGGTCACCAGCATCGCTAGGTGATGGAGTTAATTACTGATCAACAACTGGATCTGAAGTCTGGAAGGATCCTGCTGCACACAAGGAAGTCCTTTCATCTGTTGAACAGCTTCTCTGACTGTTTAGCTCATGGCAGCCCGTGGGGTTACCACTGACTGCAGCAGGCCTCTCTGAAGAACACTGAGGTGTGATGTCATGGCTTGCCTCAGTTACCCAGGTCCTTCCCCAGGTGTCAATCACCTCTCCTTTCCCCCACCCTTGACCCCTGCTGGGCACTGTCTATCAACCCAGAAATTCCAGAGGGCATCGAGTGATAGGCAGGTTCAAAGGATGCTCTCCACCCCGTGGGGGGCCATTGGCCCATCCAGGTGTCCCGCTCACCTGAGACCCCCTCCAAGCTGTCCATTTTTTTTAAAAGTTGCAGAGTTAACAAGTTAAACCAATTGCTGCTAAATTAGAGTTTTAACTATTTGTCGTTAATAATTTCATGTTGTAACCACCTATTGTTAATAGTTTTTCTTTAATTACCTGTTGTTAATGGTTAAAAATCCCTCTTCATCGGGCATCCCCCCCTCCCCGCCGCTCCCTAGATGAATGACACCCGAGACGGGGAGGAGGAGGAGACATCAAACCTGGTATGCAGATAAGGAAGCACCTAGTATGCAAATAAGGAAGCACCTACCCAAATCCAGCCAAAAAACCTCTAAAACAATGAGCCAACATGGAATTAAGAGATCTAAGTGATGTCTAAAGGTGAGGAACTGAGTCCAGTGTCTGCTGAGGTCCTTTTCACCTTTCGCCCTAACCTAAGGATGTCGGCTGGAAGGAGGACCTTGAATATCAAACCAAAAAAAGTGGAACCTACTAGTGCTCCTGTGAGGACAAAAACCCCTCACAGGAGCACTAGTAGATGCAGCAGACACAGCTGCATCGTTCTTCCTCCTCCGTGCCACCTCCTGGGGAGCAGCAGCAGCAGCGGCGGCGTTTGTGCGACCTGTCGGTTCTCACCACCTGAGCTGATTTTTTTTTAATAAAGGCATTAAAAAGGAGAAAGATGTCCTGCCTTATTTATTTCAGCTTGGGGGTCATCCTGTACAAACCGGTGGCCCCTGTGTTCCCTGCCTGGCCCCTCTCCCCAGGTAAAAGGGCAAGCACACCACACGGTCAGGAGTTCTGTTGGAGCTGTTACAGGATTCAGGGGCCATGCGGCCCAGAATAAAAACTCTGGATTAAAAACCCTCCATCAGGACCAACTCTTCCTTCACCATCGCCTTAAAAGGTTTCTCCAGCTCAGGGAGGCCTGAGGAGTGACCCTCTCAACAGCAAGCTCCAGCCGTAAGCACTGGAGCTCGGGATGTGCCCAAACTTGTCCCGGCGTGTCCAGCTGTGACCACAGGCAGCTGAATAGCATCTGTGGGGTAAAAACACCACAGGTGCCGCTGTTTGGTGCAGCAGCAGGACCAGACAAGCCAAGGCACGTCCCCTTCAGTAATACTGGTGAACTCCAATACCGTGGAAAGTGGTGTAGGGTTCATGGAACAGCCCCTGCTGGGGATATGCTCAATCTTGAGGTTGCATGTAGGTCTGAATGGAATAGCGTGATGGACATCCCGGGAGGCTGGGAGTGTGGATTTGGATCCAGGCACCAAGGCTTACTCACACCCTTGTGATAAGCCAGCCTGGGGGAGAGGCTTGGGGTTATTTATCTGTTTGGCTGTAGACAAGGCAGTAAAAGGTGATCTTTTAGCAAGCTGAGAATAAGGAAACCTGAGTCAGACACAGCCTCAGCCTCCTTCTCTTGCTATCTGTGCTGCACTAAACAGGATAATTCATCACTCTCTCTGGCGTATATAAAATTGCACTCTTGGATGTGACCTCACTCATGGGACCCACTCCACCCACCAGTACCTCCCTGACCTCATCTCCCCTCTCCTTTCTCCACCTGGCATCTCCCCTGCAATGCCTCTGCTCCCCTCCCATCCTGCTGGCAGCTCCTCGCCACCGGGGCCGGTACTGAGCTCGCTCTTGCCAAGTCTGGCTCCTGCCTTGTTTTTCATTTCCACCTGGGAGTCCCCTCACCTACCTACCTCTCACCTACACCTACCTTCCAGCTTTCCCTCTCCACCACTTCCTGATCCTCCCTCTAAATATAGGCTGTGTGGTTTGGGAGTTGCCAAACAAAGAAACAAACAAAAACCAGTGGAAGGTTGCGGTTTCGGATAATTTTGTCTTGCTTACCTCGAGTGAGAAACCACCTTTCACACAAAGTCATGGCTGAGCACAACCCAGCCCTAAGCCAGAGAAGCACCAGCAGGGATGGGATCAGCCATGGGGGAATCAGCTGGGCTGGTCCTTGCAGGACACGGAGCACAGTTTGTGTAAAGCCTCTGCTTCCCACCCTTCTGAGTTACTGTGCTACACCAGCTCTGTGCTACTGGTAAGGAAAACAAAGCCCAGAGGTGGTCATCTGACCAGCTTCTTCATCTCGTGAGGAACATTATTCTCCACCAACTAAATCAGCATGGGATGGATTGATCTGGGTTGCTGCTGGGAAGTAGTTAAAATGTTCCTTGAAATGCCCAGGAGCTGAATGTCTTTAGGCATGACAACTCCAGTGTCTGATCAACAGCTGTCTGGGGAAAAGGTCTCGGAAGCAACAGCAGCAACAAAATCTAATCATACTAGTATGTATATAAATATATGTATATTATGTCTGAGGAATATTACTTGTCTGATACTAAAATCACAAAGGGCTGGGGGAAGAAAACCCCAAGCTTTTAAAACACTGTCTTACATAGCTGTCCTCTAGACCCCAAGGCTTGGCAGATTGTTCTCATCTGTATCAGTTTGTCTGATAAAATATACTACCTTTATCTGTGCAAATTTCCTTTCTAGAAAGGGAACTGCACAATCTCTATAAATCCTGTGGATTAAGAGGTGAATGGAGTAATCCCTGGCCTTTGATTTGAGGGAAACCAACAAGGTTTTGCAACACCTTTTGCTATGTCCTTGGTGTTGCAGGGATGGACACTCTGTAATCTGTACATCACCCTCCATGTCTGTATTCCATCTTTGCAGCTCCTCAAGTCACAGAGCTGCATGTCCTGGATTTCTTTGCTTTCTCCAATGTGAAGAAAAAATCTCAAAGGCTCTATTGAAGATCCCTGTGTCAGTGCCTTCCTCCTCCATGGCATCAGGGCTCTGATTTCCCAGTCTGCCAAGAGAGCTGAGTTGTGTCAGCGACAGAATCAGCCCTGTGAGCTGGTAGTTATTGGTCAGTATTTATGGTGCACTTCACAGTGAAATGACAAAAGAAGCAATTAGAGAAAGACTGAAACAATGAAGAGCCAAGTCTTGATATCTAGCACACACCTTGTTATCCAGTATTATTGTTATACTATCACTTCCACTGAGATGGGCAAAATATAAGCCAGGCCTGTCCCTAGGTTAAATTTTGCTCTTAGGTACCAAAGTAACAGGGATAATCTGCAATGAGTTTGCCAGTGTTCAAAGTGAGCTCTGAACTGTACTGGCTTTACATCCTAATGGTGACAATGAAATGTATTGAGCTAGAAACTGGTCGATTTTCCACCAAACAGGAATGTACTGGAGCATCTAGTACATTTTTAATTAATTAATATTAATTAATTAATTAATTCTATTGAATTAATTAAAATATTTGTTGTGATTGCTGTACTAATTAAATTCAGCTGTTGCAGGTAATATAACTCCTGACAGATTTTTTTTTTTCTTTTTTTTTGTTTTATGATTTTCTCCCTTTTAGAGGGCAAGTGAGCAGCACTTAAAGGTGTATGGTCTGTCCACTGGGATAGCTGCTGGCAGAAATAGAGAGCTTTGATTGAACTCTGAGGAGTGTACTGGAGCATCCACCTGATAGTTATGCTGTGCTGGAATGTCCTGAATGATGGTTGGCTTTGAGGAGCTTGTTGGCATAGATGGTTAAAGCAAATTTGGGTGTTTTGTGCAATACACTGTCATGTTTTTAGCCCTTGGAGATGATGCTGTGTTTCAGAGCTGGCAGCAGCAGTAGTGTATGACCATAACTGTGTAAGTACAGGACAAGGGAAACATAAAATGAAACTTTCCATGTTTCAGAGAGTGGAAACAGAAGGGAAAATGCAAGACAAACTGGGAAAGAAAAGGGTTAACCATTTAAAGGATTGAGTCAAACAAAATATATCTGTGCAAGAGCCTCCCCAAGGAAGTCACTGAGACCACATCGCTTGGATCATTTAAAATTGGACTGTACAAAGAAATAGAGGAAATTCTTCAGGGAACAATCCTTCACTGGCAGGTGGGATGGATTCAATGACCTCATAAGCCTTTTCCATCTCTAAGTCCACAAGATGAGCCTGTAACTAGTGCAATATGGTTTTGCCCAGAGTTCCCATGTGTTGGCTGTGAGCAGAGCCAAGCTGCACCAAACTGTTGTGTTTAAGTTAACTATTTCTGTAGTTCTTTTACCCCACTCTGGTTCCTCTTTTAGCAGAATTCCTCCCCAGACAGATGACTCTTTTATACTCCCTCCATTTTTTGGTATGTAAACATGTTGAACCACATACTGTGTCATACATTGTCCTTAAAAATAGAACAAGAGGGCAGGAAAAAAGACACCCAGCACCAGTAACGACGGCCCTTTCCAATGGCCATGGACACAGAAGCAAGCCTGCATGAGGAGGAGTAGCCTAGTGGGCTGAAGGGGGCTGTGGACTGTTTTGGGGCTACAGAACCATGCTGGCACCACAAATGAACTCTTTGGATGCTCCAAATACACATTTTGGGACAGTGCCACAGCCCACATCACCTGAGTTTCAAGCTGTGGGACCCTTTCTCCACCAGGGGTATTTTTCTACCATGAGGCTTTTAAGGGATGCCAATGCTGTTGCCATCTGTGCCCATCCCTTGGAGACAGTCATTATCCTTGATCTTCTAGGCTCTAGTAAATACACACACAGTGGAAACCTGGTAAGGATAAAGGTGTTGGTGTTACCCAACTGGCCAAACATCTTTGTTTCTTACCTGATCCAGGCTGAGTTCTGGGGAGAGGGATGCAGCCTCTCCACCTGCCCCATCTGAAGCCCAGGGCTGGGGCAGAGATGACCCAGCTGCCCCTGGCCTGACTGCTGTCTCCCTGGTGGCTGGCTCTCAGGCCTTAAGCAGCGAAACTTTCACCCTCTCCTTATTGTTGCTGGCTTTTTTCAGGTTTTATCAGAGGAACAACTCCCCTCCCAGCTGGAGGCAGAGCTAAGGGAGGGATGGCAGTGACCAGAGCACACAGAGCCCCAACAGCACATCCAGGAACAGGCCAGTGGTTGCAAAGGGTCACAAGAGGATGACGAAATTCAGATTTGTACCAAAATCTCCATGTCCTGTCTCTATACTCCAGCTCATGCCATGATTGCAGAAACCCACAGCTGTGTGAAGCGTCTCCAACATGAGTCATTCATGGCAGCTCCGTCCTGCACAGAGCACATGAGGCATAGGTCTCTGCTAGGAAGGAAAATTTCCCTTCACAGCTTTTTAGACCTTTTAAATATTTGTTGTGATTGCTGTACTAATTAAATTCAGCTGTTGCAGGTAATATAACTCCTTTTATTTTTCTTTTTTTTTTTTATTATTTCTCTCTTTTAGAGGGCAAGTGAGCAGCACTTAAAGGTATATGGTCTGTCCACTGGGATAGCTGCTGGCTGAAATGCAGAGCTTTGATTGAATTCTGAAGTCATGGCTTTCAACTGTGCCAGTTTGCCTTTGCCCCACATGGGGAGGGACCCAGCCACAGGGCTCTGATGGGAGGGCACAGACCACCATCTGCCTGGATTTTTCCTTTCAATCTGAGAGACTGGACAGCCAGTGCATGAGATGGGGAGGGACAGTGTCCATCAGGTGAGCACTTCTCTAGCTTGCTTTGTGTCTTTCTGCCCCTCAGCACCATCTGCAGTTGCTGAAGCAGGCTGTGCAGAGCCGAGCTCCCCTGCCACCTCCTCTCCTCCAGAGGGGTTATCCAACATCTAAACCTTCGGCAACGTGGTTCAGATTTGCTGGCAAATTGTGCAGATGAAAAGGCAGCGTCTTACAAGAAAACTGCATTTTTGTGGTCTTGTTCTGATGCTGTGCTGCGCCGTGTGTGGGGTTCAGGGCTTCCCGGCACTCACCTTTCAGGTTGTCAAGGAGAATTTCTGCTTGTCAAAAATGATTCGAAACGCCCTCCCTGTGTGTCCTCCAATGTTTTGAATTTTAAGGAGTAGCCCCGGGGCAGTATATTTAAAACATGATCTCAGGAAAACTGGTTCATTGCATTTGGAAGCCTAAAGAGCGAGAATGACAACGATAAATAGACATTAGGGTTTGCGGAGTCACACCGAGGTCAGGCGCTCCCCCTCCCGTCCCCTCGCCGCCCCACCCCCCAGGATTTGAGCAAGTATTGCCTTTCCCCGTTCGAACCCCAGCCCTTTCTTGGTGCCGTGCGATGCCATCCCGCCGGCTCCTCTCCGGGCAGGGCTGTCCCGCTGCGGGCACGGGGGCACCGCGCTGCACTCGCCCACCTGCACGGAGCCCTTGATCTTCAGAGGGCTGGAGCACCTGCAAACCCCGCCGCTGCCCCTGGGACCTGCGAGCGCTCCCAGCCTTTGAAAACACCAACCCGCAGCGTTAGAGACTCGAGATTGGGACGATAGCGGGTGACTGAGTTATTGCAAGTTAATGAGCGGCTGCCCGTGTGCCAAGCCGCAGCCGCGCTGTGTGTGTGTGCCCGCTGCCGCTCAGCCAGCCCCGGCCGCCGCTCACCGAGCTCCCGCGGGGCTGCGCTGCCCCCGGGCCACTCACCGGGCACTGCCCGTGAGGCTCGGAGCGCTCCGCTTCGGACACCTCCCCTCGGAACACAGCCGGGTGTTCTCTGCTCCCGGAGCTCACATAGGGGAACGGGGAGGGGATGAAGCTCCTTTATTTATTAGGTAATCTGGCTCCTGGTTTACTCTGTGCAGTGAGTTTGCACAGAGGTACAGTTCCTCTGGAAATGCGAGTGGAACTACATTTGTTTTAGCAAAGTGCAAAACCATCCTAGCAAATGCCACTGAGTATTTGAATGGCCGTGAATTGCAACCCCCAGGCTTCCTTCAGGTGCTTCCAAAGCCTAGGTTTGCCCTCCGGGTGCTAATTACACTAACAAAGAGTGGAAGGACTTTTGTGGGAGTTGGTCCTGGCTCCTTATTCCAATTTTCCTTCAATATGGCTCTCAGCTTTTGGTTAAAGCCCATCCACTAGTGAAACAAGAATAGAAAAAGCCTTCTGGACTTACTTTGGGGTCCCTGCAGTGCTTGGCTCTCCACAGAGGTCTGTGACTGAGCCATCACCCAAAGAGTCGGGGATAGCAGAACCTGCCTGGGTAATGAGCCACCAGTTTGTCCCATGCTTCAAAGAAGCCTTCTGTGAGCTGAAGAGGCCAAATAATATTTTTTCTCCGACAGTTTTTTTAACTTTGGGATCCTTTGCAAATGACTGTTCTGGCTGGGATGGAGCCCCCGAGTGCCAGAACACCACGGGAAGAGGCTGCTCTGTGATATTGCCAGCCTGAGGAGGAGGAGGAGGAAGCGCTGGAAATCCCCTAAGCACGCCTGTTTTCTCGAGACTCCCTACTCAATTCTGCAAACTCAGAAGATTTTATATAACTTGGTTTAGTCAGTTTGGAGGTTTAAGGCACTTGGCTACGCATCTGGATTGCATCTTGGGGGTGGGTTATCCAAAAAAGAGCTCAGGCAGAGCAGCTGGAAATTCAGCCATTTCTAGCAAAACCAAAGCAGAGCAAGAGCATGGGAAGGGAGTTTCTTCTTTGGTATTTGGTGTGCTGGACTCTGGATTTAAACCCATGATCTGTCTCAGTGCTTGTCAGAGCCATCAGGTGGTGGAGGAAAGACAGGGAGTACTTCAGGGAGCTGGATGTGCCACAGGCCGCTGTCATCTAACCTGACACCCTGGCTTGTGCCAGTGAAGGGAACTTAAACACCCTCTGCATTGAACTGTCTGTGCCACCCGAGGGTCTTTAGAGCAAGAAAACCAAACTGATGTATAATTCCTGAATGTGCAAATGACTCTGCCGTCAGCGCTGCAAACAGAACAAGCACAGCTTTCTGCCATGGTGGTTTCTGCACCAGCGCCCAAGGGCTCCACTCAGCCTTCCCAGTCTGCAAGCCTTGGCCTTAGAAAGCCCTGAAATGAAATGTTTCAAGTTGAAAAGTCCAAGTCAGCTCAAAATAGAAACAAAGAAAGTTAATTTTAAGAGCTCTTTAATTTTTAGCCCATAAAAGCCAAGAAAGTTGTGTATTGATGAGGCACTGCCTCGAGACAGTTGAAACCCAGCTCAGCACCCTGCTGGGGTGTTGACTATCCTTAGGTATCGTTGTCTTCAAGAGCTGATAGAGATCAGCACCTCCAAGGTCTGAACCTTTAACCATTTGCCATGTTTTGCCTCACAGGCAGCTGCACTTCAGCGGTGGGTGAAACGATTCCTCTTTGTCTGAAAGGGCAAATTCTTCTCTTTAGATGTTTGTGCTCACCTCCCATTAACTTTGGTATGAGCTGAGCTCATGCTTCCAAGAGCAAAATTTGGCTTATAATTTCTGCATGCTTGGGGTTCCTCTGGGTACCATATAAATGTAAGATACTGTGATTCAGTGTTAAAGAGGCAGAGAAAACACAAGCCCCCAGGAGACACTGTCAGAGAAAACCATATAGAACCTGTGTTTAAAACAAAAAAAGAAAATAAGGGGAAAGATTAAGGAAAACAATTGAGATTCATTCCAGAGGTGGTTTCACTGCCAGCCGAGGACGAGAGCGCACATCTCTTCTGTGATCACTTCCCTGCTCCGGTGCGTTCTGGGCCATCTGATCAGGCGCAGTTTGGGAGCATTATTGAAAACGTCTTACCTCCTATATTTTCTGGGTTTTAATCAAACTCACTGTGCTGCCAGAGGTGTTTCATTTACCAGGAGAGGGGTCAGCAAGGCAGCCCTGAGCAGCAGGAAATAGCAAATAAAGAGCTGTTCCTCCATGCTTGGAAGCTCTCCGAGGGCAAGCAGTGCTTGGATGTTCATTATTGCCTTCCCTGCATCCCGAGCAGATCGGGGGCACCCTGCTGTCTCCCCTGGGGGGCCACTGGGGCTTGGGGGGGCAATCAAAGGTTGCTGGGTTTGGGAATTTTGGTTATTGTCTTCTGATTTCACTAACCAGCTCTGTGCCAGTGAAAAGAGCTAACAATGCATGTGCTTTATAATTCTGTTTTCTATCTGCTGCCATTTTAGAGTTTCTTGACTTGTTAAAACTGTCATAAAATTACTTTATTATGTTTTCCCATCTGCTACATTTTCCCCTGTTTACAGGGGGACATTGCATGATGCACCTGGGCTAATTTAGCTTTAAAATTATTGTATGGCTGTTGTTTATGGAAAATGAATCCTGTATTTGTGGAACAACACATGACTTCTCCGTAGCACCAAGGAAAATGTCTGAAGTCTGTAAACTCAAATATCAGCAAATGGACAGAGCTGCCCTCTCCTCTCCTGCTCCAGCCCTTTGCCTTTATTTGTGATCTACCTAAGTTAGAGCTGCAGTTGTTCAGTACAGCACTGATCCCCTGTGCATTCCCAGTGCCCAGCAGAGGGATGGATTCTCCACTGGAGCAGTGCACTGCCTTTGGTGGCAAAGCCATTCAAGCTCTGGGTACAAGATCAGCCATAGGAGAAGTGATCACACACACACACACACACACACACACAAAAAAAAAACCAAAACAGAACAAAACATCAATAACCAGGTGGATCTGCTCTTCCTTCCTTGCCTTTCTTCTCTTGTCTTTGATTCTTCTCATTCTTCTGTTCATCTTAGTCAAAGGCTCTTGATTTGACTCTTTCTCACAGCAAGTGTCAATTGGGAAGTGTGAGCTGCCCCCAGTCTCCTGCTCCCATCACAAAACCTGGGCTGTGACACCACGGTATGGGAAGCAGGCAGGCCTGGGGATGCTCTGAGTACACAGTGGGGCTTTAACAAGGCTTTCTGAAACTCCTTCTCTGTTTTTTTTTGCTTTTTCACTCCCACTTTTAGTTGCAATTTGCACAGCCACTCATGGCACCATCAGCCCATGTTTTCCAATATTTATGAGATGTATATTAAAGACTTCGTACTGTTAAATTATGCATATTATTAGATGAAATTGAGTGTTTGAACTGGGGGTTTGGTGATCCCAAGAGGTTTCTGAATACACAAAATCTTGTTTTAAGAAAAAAAATAGATAATTTCATCTCAGAGTCCCACTTATGTAAAATCCACCCCCTTCTTCCCTTCACCTCTCCTTGCTGCCCCTAGGTGTAATACATTGTACTTTTAAAACATAATATTATCTACAAGAGAGGAAACAGTAACTACTCCAAAGAGCGTGCAGAGGGAGCCCATTCCCATCACAGCAGTGAGCACTGGTGTCACTGGGAGGCACAAGAGCATTTATGGAAGGGGTCAGGTTTGCACTGAACGACTCCCAGCAGTGACGTGAGCATCCTGTCTCTGTCAGGGATTGTGAACAACGTGGAATAGCCTTTGTGTGGGATTCAATACCTGACTGTGAAATGCAGGGATGTGGCTGTTAGCTGTGCTTTGATCACAGCTGCCTGGGAAGTCTGGGTGCATATTCAACTTCTACAGTTACCCAAGAGATTGATGGCAGCAGATTCAGAACAGGAACTCCAGGTTTCCCATTTAGAATAATTTTTATCTATTGATTGTGGTAAAAAGGTTAAAAAACCAAACGAGGGGATATGTCAATACTCCACCTGACCAGGGCAGCTCCAGGTGCCTCTGTGTTGCCTCTCCTTTTCTCTGGCAGTCGGTGCATCTCTGGTGGATGCTGTCCTGCAGTTCATTTAAAGGGAATGAACAATTACACACAAAACTGTGGCTTGTGCTGGAATTTGATGAAGACCTCAGACTGAACTGGCAAGTGGGTTTTGTTTGAACCCTGCAGCCCCTATGCTCAAGTCTTTATTAACTTTTTCAATATGTTCTATTGCAGTCAGGCAACAATGTGGGAGCTATCTTGCAGCTAATTTAACACCTGTAAATTCCCATGGCTGGTAATGAAACCTTGTATAGGCTAGTAGGTGAAGCATTTGCTTCATATATCAAAGGTCATTAGTTCAGTATTTGCTAACACTGTAGCTTTTATTAAATTTTTTCCTGCTTTTTTTGCATCAATGTGCTTACAGCCTGATTAATTCTTCTGCTTCCCAAAGCTAAATAGGAAAAATGAATATCACCTGACCCAGAACACTGGGGCTAAATTCTTTGCTGAAATCTGAATTAGCCTGCTAGAAATTATACTTCCAAAGCTCCTCACCCATTCAGGGAGACAAGCAGATTAGGAGGCTGTGTGAGAACGGGGAAAGAGGAGACAAGCTCCTTGCAGCAGGGAGCAACGGCTTTGGGTAACTTGTGTGCCTCCCAACATTTAAATTAATCTTTGTGGCATATTCAACAACTTGGCAGCTCTCTACTACCATGAACATATTTTTATTTCCTGGCTTTCCCATTTTTGCTTGTTTTTTGTTAAGGTACTTTACAGTTTTTGGACTATTTGGAGGCAATCCTTGGGAGACAGAAGATGGTGAAGAGGAGACACAACCCAGCACAACAAAACCAAATAATCTGCCAGTAAAAGATGCCCTCCCTCAGTGTCCTTGGACACACTGCCTGGTCCTGGATGGGGTCTGAAAGCCCCTGATTTAGGGACAGTCTCCAGCAGTGATCCCTTTGCTCAGGCTGGCTGGTCACAGTCACACAAGGCTCATCACTGCCCTGCCCAGTGCTGCTGTTGGAAGTGCTCCTTCCCTGTGCTGAGCAGGCTGTGCATCCCTGTGCTAAAAACAGCTGACACAGGGAGCTCCAAGCCCCACAGCTGATTTTCCTGGATGTTTTGTATCTAAACTGACCCCTTCTCAACCCTGTCATGGGCTGGGTCCACCACAGTAGCCAATTTTTCAAAACACAACCAGCACAATGCAATGTTATAATGAAACCAAGCAGCTTCTGGAGATGAAATCACAGGGGTTTTGCATCCAAATGGGATGCTGCAGCTCCTGGGAAGTGCTGAGTGTATGCTTTTTCACCTGGAAAGGTCCTGGCATGGATGCTGTTTATCAAAATAACAACTCATTGAAACACAGCTCGAAGTGCTGTCAGAAGTGTTGAATGAAGCGCTGCTGTCTCCAGACTGCCGTGTCTCTGCTGACTTTTCCAGAGAAGGGGAATCAGTGGGCTCAGAATGAGCCCTGAACACAGAACTCACCTGTCAAGAACCTGCAGCCAGCGTTGCCCCACTGTCACAGACCTTCCAGAGTGGCACCTTCCCCTCCCATCAGCCTGGAGTGATTCTGGACTCTGCATCTCACAGTAGGTGCCACTCGTCACGGCTCCCCTCCCAGAACCTGCCAGTAATGATCCTGGTTATCAGCAGAGAGAAGAGATCCTGGATGTATTCCTCAGACTCCCTGTTAATTTAACCTAAAATAAGCTAAGCTTTTTATTAACCTCTTTATGCTGCAGCATTTTATAGAATATCGGGTTCTTTGTAAGGCACACATGCTGGTTTTTATTAATATCTGTGTCAGCCTCAGAGCTAGCTTTTGGATGCAATTCATTAATTCACAACTGAAATGGCTTTCTCATTCTACAGCATTTAGATGCCAGAAAATAAGTGTGTTTTGTACTTCATCACTGTACTACCAAGCAGCCACATGGATATATTCTACCAGACTATTCAGCTTGCAGACTAAGAACACCATCTGAGGCACACATCTCTTTTAGACAAAGGAAAAGATAATTGTTAGCAAGTCAGAGGTGGTCCAAAGTCATCAGCAACTTCTGTCTGTATTCCGAATAATGTAAATATGATTTCCTTAGTTCATACACACAGATAATGTCAGACAATTCATCTATGCTCAAATGATAAACATCATTTGAAGAACATGACTACCAAACCCACTTCTATGCTAAATAGGGCATATTTAGCATATGAGCTAAAGAGAAGGGCTCAGCTTTTCAGTGATGGGGCTGCTGCACCCATTGGCTTGGGAAGAGCTGTCCTGGGACACCCTGTGCCAGTGCCACCCCCTGTGCCAGCGCCAATCTCTGTGCCAGTGCCAATCTCTGTGCCAGTGCCACCCCCTGTGCCAGTGCCAATCTCTGTGCCAGTGCCACCCCCTGTGCCAGTGCCACCCCCTGTGCCAGTGCCAATCTCTGTGCCAGTGCCACCCTTGCTGGGGTCAGATGTGTCGCTGTTTGCACCAGTGGCCTCAGCAAGCTCAATTGTTGCAGCAGCTGTGCAGGGACTGACACCATGGTCCAAACCCCAGCTGCAGAAGGAGTTTGAGTGTCCAGGCATGTCCTGCCCTGCCCTCAGTGGGGCATGGGAAGAGAAGAACCAAGGTGGGGGAGGGTTGTGTGTGTATGTGTGTATTTTGTGCCAGGGGAGGCTCAGGGTGGACATCAGCAGGAATTGCCCCATGGAAAGGGTGCTCAGGGATTGGCAGGGGCTGCCCAGGAAGATTTGGAGTGCCCATCCCTGGAGGTGTCCAAGGAAGAGCTGGAGGTGGCACTCAGAGCTCTGGGCTGGTGATGAGGTAGGGATGGGGCACAGCCTGGACTTGATGGGCTGGGAGGTTTTTTTCCAACCCTAATGATTCTATGATTCCATGATTACATGTGCACACATGTGTGTACTTGTGTGTGAACACACCTGGCCCAGGTGGCCCAGAAACACCAGCCAAAGAACAAGTGGATGTTTTCCCTATGAGCTGTGCACAGAGCAGCCCCAAGAGCCCAGGACTGCCCTGCCCTGGCAGTCCCAGGCCTGGGTGCCAGACAAGGCCCATGGCCACATGCTGGGGAGGAGAAGGATCACCTCCAGTCCTGCCTGGCTGTGAGCACATCTCACTTTGCCAGGCTGCCACATAAGGAAAGGATGCTGGATCCAGCACTGGTTAGAACTGGAATTATTAGCTTGACCAGCACACACCAACTCACCCCCAGGGCAGCAGAAGCAGGCTCTTCCAACCACAGCCACAGTGAATGGTGGTTGGTGGTTCCTTTTAATTGGGGAATTTAATGGTTTTAATTTAACAAAACCTTGGTTTTGTTGCAATTTCCCTATATGTGTTCTAAAAAGACCTGAAATGATGCAGGGCACCCCTGCCACCTCTCCATTGGCAAAGCCAGTGCAGTGCCAGGTCTGGCCCAAGCATCCCTCTGGGTTCAGACAGTGCCTCCCCCTGCAATGCTTTGATGTGCACTTTTCAAAGCATTTAAACCGAGATAGAAAACTCATACTTGACAGTGTTTCTGTCTGTTTGATTGAACTTCTCAAGTCTCTCCATTTCTCTTCAGACACAGAGAGCCCATGAGCAAAAAGCCAAGCTTTTTCCACAGCTTATGTTCTTGTAAAAACAGCTCCAAGTACACATTCTACTCCTTGCTCCAGTCGGGCTCCACATGCCAAGTCAAGTATTTATTTTCATTACTTTTGAGACCACCAAAATTAATGTATCTTTCAGACAGGAAGAATTTTATTTATTATGGTGGATTTGAATCCAAGAGATGAAAGAAGAGCACCGTGCATCTCGAAAGCAACTGAGCCTGGGAGCAGGAGGAGATGGCCTGACCTGAGTTCCTCTCCCTCCCTGGCAGCAGCCCCCTCCAGCCCTGGTGTGTTTCCATGCAGATGGACCACAGCTCCATGAAACCCTCCAAACCAACACGGTAAATCCTGCCACAGTTACAGCAGCGAGGGCAGGTGTCAATGCTTTAATGAATTCCCCATTTTCCTGAGTCGCTGGTGTAGCTCCTTGTTGATGGCACAGGTTGGGTGGAGTGTGAGGCTTCTGGAGGAGGGAATTTGCTCATCCCTGGGGAACATCATCCAGAGAGAAAACAGATTAATTTTTCCCTTTTTCAAGCTCTGATCTCTGAACTCCTGCTACTCACTGAGTGATCTCACCTGTATTATGCAGGTGTCGTCTGCTCTTTTTTGCTGCTTGTCACAGTATTGTAGTTCTTTTCTCCTTCTGAAACCCACCCCAACATGACAGCTTGGTGGAACTGCTTGGTGTAAAAGAGCTGGAAGCTGTGTCCTTGAGCCAGCACTGTGCTCTGCAGTGCATCTTCATCAGGAAGTCCAGACCCAGCAGGGTTTTGCCTCTGTTTTCCTATGGATACCGTCATGAGCTTCTTTGAAAGTGTAGAAATGAAATCCTAGCTTGTTAAAGGAAAAAATGCTGCTTCTGTTCCTTTCCAATGTGGCTAGAGTTCCACCAAAACATTGCCAAAGTAATTTTGCCCATTAGGAAGAAAATGGATTACAACTCTGTAACAGCTTCAGAAAAAATCATTTCACTTCTAGACCAGAGCCAGTCACAAGATGGATTGGACTGGTCATTGACACTGGTAATTTTTAGGCAAAAATATCCTACTGAGAAATCTCATTAATGCCACTGCACTCGAGCCTCTTCCACACAAGGAGGCAGCTGGGTTGTGTCATATAGATGAGAGGAAACTGATGTGGGGCTGAGGGGAGGACAAAATCCATGAGAAATTAGGCTGGGAAGTTCAACATCTCGTACAACAACTTGCTGCTTCTTCCATGAAACTCATTGAAGCTTCAGACAAGCCCTAAATGTGTTAAAAAGGCACCTGACCCCAGATGTCCTGCTTGAAATAATGTCAGTTTGGAAGTCCTCGAGACAGAGCATCAGATCCGTCCCAGGGATACGATTTCTCATTGCAAAATCTTCAGTTGAACTGTGATGTTTAGTTGCTTTCATCATCTCTGATAACACCTCAAGCCTGGTCCCAGTTCTTCAAGAGAGTAAAGAAAAAAAGCAGTGTATTGGACACCCAATAAAGGAGAATTTGTAGTTAGTTTGAATTCAACTTAATTGTTTATTACTCTGAGGTCTCTGAAGGATAAAGAATATGGAATAAATATTTCTATCACCTCAGTCTTTCTCAAACCATTCACAACCTGTTAAACACTAGGGTCACTAACTTTGAAATGATCTCACAATTTGATTTCATTATATTTTAATTGCAAATGATATATTGCAGGGCTCACGGAGAGTGAGAAGCTGGGAGCAGGCAACATTAAACCCCCGCTTTTTTTCAATTCTCCAGCCAGATGTACTGCAGGCAGGTGCAACACAAACTCCCAGATACCCTGCTAACGTAAGGAGAGTTGACCTAGAGGGACCAATGTGAATGGGCTTTTCAAGCCATGTGCTTATTCAGTCCTGGCTGGGGAAAGGCTGCCAGCCCCAGCACACGGTGCCAGAAGTGTGGTGGTTTTTTTAATGCAAAGTTGCAAAACCACGAAACTCATTTTTACTAGTGACCTTTTTACCACTAATTGTCAGGGTACTTTAAAAAAAAAAAAAAAAAGGGAGGGGGAAAAAAAGAAAAAAAAAGAAGGGACTTTGGTCAGGGCTGTATTGACATGCCAGAGATGCTGCCCCACAGCTGCTCCTGCACCCCGCTGCTGCTTTCCCAGTGTTTGCAACCAAACCCAACTGGGTCCTGCCTGGATGAGTCAGACAGGTTTCTGGGTTGTTGTTTGACTTTTTTTTTCTTGCAAAGCAGCTTTTGATTGTGAAAGAAATCACCAAAAAATAGCTGGAGTGTTGGAAAGAGGGAGCAGAGTCCCCCTCGCCTTCACTGTCTCTGTCTCTCTAAGAACACACAGGCCTATTTTGTCCAATTTCTAAAGTTTTTTACACATGGCTAGTCAGTAGCTGCAGCTGGACTCACTGTCCCTTTGAGAGTTCAACCAGGTTTTGAACTCCTTTGCCCAGCTTTTAATTCTGATTCATTCCCTGATTCCATTAGAATTGGCAACATGTAAGAGGTGTGTTTGTGAGCAGAGCCTGGCCTACTTTTTCCACCTCCTCTGTTGAGCATTCTACAAAGGGACTGAGCCAAGGCTCAGCTGGGGGCAGAGGGACTCTCAGCCAGGTGACCTTTTAAGCAAATCCAGTTCCACACTCTCCACACACTTTCATGTAGAATTCCAATTTCAAATGATAGAAGGAGATCAGTCTATGTTGACAAGTTCCAATAAATTAAAACAACTCTCGATGCTCTTGACCTACTTTATTTATAATTTTTGCTATGTTGCAGTTTTATTTAATTATAAGGGTTGGAAGGGATCTTAGACATCACCTTGTTCCATCCCTGCCATGGCAGGGACACCTCCCACTATCCCAGGCTGCTCCAAACCCCATCCAGCCTGGACTTGGACACTTCCAGGGATCCAGGGGCAGCCACAGCTGCTCTGGGCACCCTGTGCCAGGGTGTGCCCACCCTCACAGAGAACAATTCATGCCCAATATCCCATCTAACCCTGCCCTCCTCCAGCTTAAAGCCATTTCCCCTTGGCCTGTCCCTCCATCCCTTGTCCCCAGTCCCTCTCCAGCTCTCCTGGAGCCCCTTTAACCACTGGAATGGCCTCTAAGGTCTCCCTGGAGCCTTCTCTTCTCCAAGTGGAACACCCCAAACTCTCTCAGCCTGGCTTCTTCCTACCAGTGTCCAAGAGCCCAGATTGTCACACTGGGTATCTGTTGTCACTTTTACAGAAAATAGAGAAATTTCCAGCTTAAATGAGAAAGAACCAGAATTTACAATAAAGCACTTGATGACTAATGACTTGGGGATTGTGCTCAGTCACATTCATGTGGTGAAGGATTCTCCTTTCTACAAAGGAATTTTGTTTTTGCTTGGTCTGTTTGTTATTTTTAGCCATTGTTTCCCAAATTTTTCCTATGGTTCAGAAGTCCTAAGGTGATTTCCTCTCCCAAAGTCACATCTTCCCCGAGTCCAGCAACTAATGCAGGATAGCTTGGTTGTAAACTCAGGGTGGAAGCACTTTCCTTTGGTTTTCCTTCTGTCAGCAAATGCCAATTTTCTTTTTCACTTCCCAATATTTATAATTATCTCCAGAAAATCCTCTTGGCCTCTCACTTGCCCAGGCTGGTTTATAGCAGCGCTAAATGCTCAAAATCATCTCTCTGCATTGGCTGGTGGCAGCTCCTGCCTGGCCGAGCCCAGCAGCACAGGGTTTCCTGGAGCACGAAATCTCCCACCAGAGCAGCTGCTGAGGGAGCACTGGGTCTAATGGGAGGTGCTGGGGGGCAGGACTGGCCCTGCATGGCAGGACTGGCAGGACCAGCCCTGCATGCATGCCCACCTCTTGCCTGGTTTCCTCTCCACACCCATCACATGGTGCTGCATCTTCACGCACTTGCTCTCGAAAGCTCTTTGCTTTTGGAAACAAAATTTCAGCAGTAAACAGTTTATGGGGTTATTTACAGCACAATTTACTGAGCATCCTGCCAGAACACCAAGGGAATGCTGTGGTGTGTTGTCTGTTGAGTGTGGTCAACAGCAGAGAAGTCTTCCCCGAGTTTTTAACTCATTTTTGACCCCTCTCCTTCCTCCCCAAATATCTCACCAGTACTGTGCAAGCCTTAAACTAGGAACACTGCAGCTAGAAAATTACAGGAACCTAGTAAGGCAATGAAAGAAAATAAAAATGGGTCTAGCAACACAGAATTCTATGGGGAAACCTGTAATTTTCATAATTTTCAGGTTTGTTTGTTTGTTTTTAATTATCGCAAAGGATCTGTACTTGAGATCTGCCAGCAACCTGGGTAGATGGGCAACATGGCAGGGGAAAAAGTTCTGTGCCACCACTGCTGAAGTCAGAGGGAGATGCCAACAGGGCAGGCTCCACGCTCCACACCCCACACCAGCTGCTGCTTTTTCTTGGACTGGATTTTGAATTTCACTTCTACTACCTTTGAGCCTGACATTTTTCAAGCAAGCCCCCCAAGATCATTGAAACTTTGCTCTCAATTGAAGGCAGGGGAAGTCTTACTCTCAACTGGAGTGCTGAAACAAGAGAGCTCAAGGCAGTTTGGAAACATGGAGCTGAGATGTCCTATGATCTCTGCCTCAGAATGGGGCTGCTCAGAATTTCCTGGAGAACTCTGGTAATCTGAGGCTTAATTTGTTAATGTTCAAATTAGATCCAGTTCTGGAGCTCCTTAAGTGAAAGCATCTAGGACAGTGCAGAGGGCTCTGCCTTAACAAAGTACCAGTTATGTCGCAGTGAAGATGGAGATAGCCTTCCAAGGGAACAGCTCTAAAGGTTAATTCTCTAAAGGTGCATCAGTGTCATGGTGGTTTGGGGCTCCCCAAGGAGCCAGTTCCTCCAAAGACCCTGCAGTGACCCCAGGAGAGGGACTGTTGTCCCGTCAAGACCCAAGGCACAGAGCTGCCCCTCCAAAGCACCAGCGAGGTGTCTCAGGCCTCAGATCCGGTTGAACTGAGGTTCTGTAGATGGTGTGAAAGGCCCCACAAATCACATGCCAGAGAGGTATGGCTGGACTGGGTGAGTTTGCAAGGAAAAGTTCTTGGGGCAGGATGCAAGACCCAGTGCTGGCTGCAGAGCAGTGGGACAGCCCCGTGCCAGCCCAGCTCCACATGCCAGGCACAGCTCGGGCTCAGCAGGGACACACACCAGCTGCTGGCACAGCAGATGACAGCAGCCAAACACGGGAGCTCTTCAGCTGCCCGAGCCCTGCTGGCCCTGCTGGCCCTGGAGGGGACATGGTGACATTGCCCAGCGCCACACAAGGTGAGCTTGGGTTTCCTCCAAACCCATCTGGCTGCTCAGTTCAGCCGTGGCTGTGCCTAGCTCTGCCTGGGCTATGGCACAACACAGCCCTGGCACCAGGAAACCTGGCACCCTGCACGTAGAGCCCAGCCCGGCCCAGCCTGGCCCTGCCCGGCCCAGCCCAGCGCAGCCCGGCCCAGCCCAGTGCGGCCCGGCCCAGCGCAGCCCGGCCCAGCGCAGCCCGGCCCTGCCCATCAAGCTGCTCCACATGCACCCACTGCTGCCAGGCTCTGAGATGGATGAATGCTGAGACTGCCCTGGGTGAGCAATCCCTGCTCCAGAGCCAGGCACAACCACTGAGCCAGGCTCAGCCTCCAGAGCCAGGCTCAGCCTCCAGAGCTTCCCCCTGCGCACAGCCAGGCTCAGCCCAGTCCTGTCTCCCCAGCTGGGCCAGGACCCGCGTGGCTGGCGGTGACGGTGACGGGCTGGGCTCACGCTGTCCCAGCTGTGATGCTGCCCACAGCTGTTGGATGTGACCTCTCCTCCCTGCACCATCTGAGCTTCCTGGGCTTGGAGCAAGCATGGACTCAGATCAACAAATCCAGACACAGGAGGAGAGGAACCTGTTTGAGGTTTGAGAGGACAATTCTGCCCTCAGTTACACTGTCTTGAACTAGAGCAGATTGGTTAGTAACAAGATACAGACCTAATTCTGATTATTTTTACACCTGCAAAGCCAATGAGCGTGGGAGAAGGAGCAGTGCTTTACACTGGCACTGGTGCCAACACCAACCACTGCTGCTGTTTGGTGCCCTGGATATTTTCTCTGCAAGATGGTTTCAAATGCTTGTGAGAGCTGAAAACAAAGAAATGAAATACCAGCCTTGTGCAGACTTTAAAATGAAAAATAAAATGTCCAGGAAATCCCTGCAAGGTTTTGGACTGAACAGGAAGACACACTACAGAACTTTTTCAACCTTTTTTGATTTTTTTTCAACTTCCAAGCAGCAGAACGCCAAAATGCTAACAGGCAGGGCAAATTGAGCAAAAATAAAATATTCTGTGGACTGGGTTGGAGAGCAAGGCAGTGTTTATTTTTTTATGCTTTACACTTTGGCCAGCATTTATCCCAAATGAAGGCAGCAAATGTTATTAGATTTCATGGAATGTAAATAAACAGTTATTGGTAAATACATTTTGGTGGTCTGCTTGTTACACTGCATGTCAGGAAAACTATAGGGAACTGGCAGGAGTTCAGACGTCTTCAAGGAACACAGAAAACAGACATATTTTACTCATTATAGCTAACAAAAACACTCTGAGATTACAGTTAAATTACATTAAAACATAACTCGTTGGCAAAGGCTGTGAGCATAATGCTTTGCCTATATCTTTCTGTATAATGTTTCATTGGAACAGAGCAGAACATCAGGAAAGCCTGGCACAGCCCAGGGGGCCAGCTGGGCCAGCTGGGCACTGTGTCCTGCAAGAGCTCCTGGATGTCCAGAGGGGTTCCTACGAGGGCCTGACCTGGATTTGTCTGCAGCAGGGACTGCAGAGGGCTGATCCCACACCTCCATCTGCCCCTTCACAGGTGGGAAGGACAAAGAGGCACCTGCTGAGCAGCCCTGGAGAGGGCTGGGAGGGGCAGGAGCAGTGGGAATTGAGGGCTGGGGGGGCAGGAGCAGTGGGAATTGAGGGCTGGGGGGGCAGGAGCAGTGGGAAGTGAGGGCTGGGGGGCCAAGAGCAGTGGGAATTGAGGGCTGGAGGGGCAGGAGCAGTGGGAATTGAGGGCTGCATGGCTGGAGCTCCCTGCAGGAGCTTTGGTGCCCACACCACCATGCCTGGAGGGTCTGAGCCACCTCCAGCCAAGTCCTCACAGGGCTGTGAGCTGAGTGCCAAG
Organism: Hypocryptadius cinnamomeus; assembly: GCA_013400635.1. Classification (NCBI taxonomy): domain Eukaryota; kingdom Metazoa; phylum Chordata; class Aves; order Passeriformes; family Zosteropidae; genus Hypocryptadius; species Hypocryptadius cinnamomeus. The sequence continues at coordinate 57,119 of VYZP01058305.1, forward strand.
GCTGCTCCACAGCAATGCTCCTTCCACCTCTGGATCTGCTCTGCAGCATCTCGGGGATGAGAAGGACAGAAAGGATGGCTCTGGTACAGAGCTCCTGGAGGCACAGGGACATGCTTTGGCTATGTCAGGATGCAGGAACCTCCAGCAGCTGATTGCAAAGTTAAAATCAGAAACATGCCTTGACCCAAGCCTGGAATTCCCATTCAGTAGGTCTCCATTTCAGTGAAGGATTTCCCTCCTTACAGGAAGGGAACTGGACTGGCTGTTCCCATGCCCACGATGCCCAGGAGCTGCTTGGGGCATGGCTCTGTGGGCCTCTGGAGCCCTTCTCATGCCTGGAGAGGGTCTTTGGCTGAGCACCCCCTTTGCTGCTCCCCAGCTCCCCTCCCGCTGCCTGACCCAGCCCGTGGCACTCCTGCTTCATCACCAGAACAAACCGTTCCTGCAGGAGCAGAGCCCAGGAGGGAAGGGAGGTCTTTCTGCAGAAATCATTATGTTTTAATGACGTCCATGGTTTTCAGGACAAATGGGCTGTTGTGAGTGAGTCCCCCACCACTGCAGCACTGCAAGGGGCATGCCTGGACATCAGTGCAGGGATCCTTGCATTACACTGAGTTCAATTACAATTACATGTTCAATTACATGTTCACTTCATGTTTGAAGCAGTTTGTGTGAAATAATTAAGAGAGATGCTCAGAAATGTTGCATGTAAGCAGCATTTGGGGCTGAAAACCCCAGGTGTAATATCTGTTCTGTTCTCTCACGGCTGCACGTCAGGAGATGACATTATTGTTACTTTACAGAAAGTCTCTAAACTAGAAATAATTCCTTCCTTCAAGTGGTGGGATTTTAAGACTGAGTGGTCCCTGGCAGGGTGATACAGTGGGGCTGGAGGCTCGGCTGGGCCACAATGATGATCTGTTTTAAACCCAGGTAAATCAAGGTGATCATTGATTTGATCCCAGTTTATCAGGAAGACATGAATCATTTTGTCTGCCAAGTAAATGGAAGGGGAATGCACAGGTTAATGTGCCCAGAATATTAATAACACTTGTGCCACTGTGCACCACTCCAGAAACACACAGTTCCTGGGGACTGGATTATTCTTGCATCCATGCCCTTGTGTAAAGAAATCCTGTAATGAAGTCATGCTTCACCATTACCCCATGGTAATCTCTTCACTTGGACTGTCTTTATGTCACATTTATGGCCTGTTCTTTGCTGGGAAGATTTTTAAAGGGGATCTGAAGTTTAAAAGAAGACAGATGACAAGCTGTGATCATGAGGAAGAGAGGCTCACCATATGGAAATAGAAAGCCCTGGCTCCCTCCCCTATCACTCCTCCCCCTCCCCTGCTGAGTTTCTCTACTTCACATGATGCTATTGGGATTTGAAGATCAGAATACAAATTAAATTATTAAATGAGGAAAAAAACAAAACAAAACAAAAAAACCCCCCAAATTTGGGCCTTTCCTCTCCATCCTTCCATGTGATCCGTAATTAAAAATCAAAGTGGGGAAAACAACCCTGCTGGAAGCTGGCATTTGGGATCCAGCTCAGTTGCCAAAAGAAGGATGTAATGCTCAGGCAACATGTCTGTGCCTTTGCATGCTATGGGGGCTCATGCATGAACTGTTTCTCGAGCTAAAGCATTATTTTAATGGAAGACTTGTTATGAGGCATATTAATTGCATTATTTATTGTTTACTTACTGGGAAAAGCAGGAGCACCACTCCTCAGTCCAGTGCATGTTTCCAATACTGGACTCTTTGTCACCAAACCCATTCAGTGTCCCCAAAGCCAGGAGAGCTGAACCCCCACCAGATGCTTTCTAGCCATTAATCCCTACAGGCTGAATGCATGGCAGCAACCCCTTAAAGCATGGGCAGTGACAGAGAAATCAATGAATCTATTTTCGGCAGACTGAACTTGAGCAGTGGCAGTTTTCATGTTAATTTTGACTGGGCAGTTTTGAAGGAGTTGGTGATGTGGCCAATGTCACCCATGCAGGGTGCCCAGCACAGGCAAGGGACAGGGCCCATCCTGGGGTGTGGCAGTGGGGGCAGGACACACTGTGCTCCAGGGGCACTCCCTGTCCTTGGGTCAGCTCTCAGCCCTCCCAGCTGCACCCCCTGGGAGCTAGCAGGGATTTTGCATTTTTGAAAAACCCCAAGCACACACAGCAGGCCCTGAGTTTGTAAAATCTGGCCCCATTTTCAACACTGACCTTGGGTTCAGCTGTTGGCCTCAGTGGCCAGACTTACAGGACAAGCACTTGGTCCCCTTAGTGCAGGTTTGGGCTATGGACATCCCATTTAGGCACCCATGTTTGAACACTGCTTCCTTTAGCCAAAATAAATAACTGAATCAATGCTACACAGAGTTTAATCTAAACAGGTAATGGACTCCAGCTCAGATATTCCCTGTATTCCATCGGCAGGTCCTGGAGATGGCAAACTGAAGCCTGCTTTTATAGTGTGCCAGCTCAGGGACCTGTTCCCAATTTGCAGATTTGGCCTGTTGCATTCTAAAAGATGTTTAATATACTCGATGCCTGTTTGTGTTAATGTTTACCATTGAAGTTCTTCATTATTTGATGTTATATTTGGCCACAGCATTAAAATTCCACTGGACCGACTGAAATCTAGTGTCAAATCAAAGCCAAAGAAGCATCTTTGTGATAGACTTTCAGCTTCTATCCAAACACTTTAAAAAACAAAAATCAATTGTAAGTGTTTGTAGCTTTTCTTCCTTTTGCCAGAGAAACAGCACACACTTTATTTATGAGCTGGTTTTTTATATGCACAGCTCTGGAAGAACTGAGCCCAAAGCCATGGACCAGCAGGGAAGCACAAACTGCTCTGCCAGAAGGGCACAGCTCCATCCCTGCCAGGCTCAGGAGGGAATGGGGATGGCTGAGAGCCCTCCGAGCCCTTCTCCAGGCCTCAGCGTTTGGGATAACAGCATTACCTACAGCCCTTCACACCTAAACCCCCACGCCCCGGGGCACAGCTGATGGACGGCACAATTGTGCTGCCTGGAAATGCCCTGTTTGGGTCACAGCATCCCAGAGTGGTTGGGGTTGGATGGGACTTTAAAGCCCCTCCCATCCCACCCCCTGCCATGGCAGGGACACCTTCCACTGTCCCAGGCTGCTCCAAGCCCATCTGGCCTTGGGCACTGCCAGGGATCCAGGGGCAGCCACAGCTGCTCTGGGCACCCTGTGCCAGGGCCAAGGGCAGGATTTTTCCATGGGAACTCAGTGATAAAGGATCAGGAGTCGATCCCCATATGCCATGGGGAGTCACAGCCTTTGGGGGATGCTGAGGACCCTGGGGTCTCACAGAATTGGAGCCTGCAAATCACACACAGCTCACAAAGCCCCTGGCATGGCTCAGCAAGGCCACAGCAAACATAAAGAGAGGTTTGCCTAAGTCCAGATGTTCCTGAAGTCAAAGGAAAATATGATGGCCTGGATTAAAAACTGGGAATCAGCATTTAAACATAAAGCTGGGAGGGTAGGTTTGAGGAACAGTCAGCAGATACTCTCTTGGCCAATTAAAAGGGGAGCCCTGTGAAAAGCCCCTTCTGCAGCCCACCAAAAAACTGCTTAAGTGGACAAGGATGTTTCAAACTGTGTCTCCTCTCCAGAATATTTCCTCCAAATTTTTAATCAAAATTAAGATACTTTGCATTTCAGTGAACTTTTTTTTAGGATGGTGTCTTTTGATTCTAATGATAATAAATTAAATTCTGTAAATGTCGTCTCAGTACATATGAACATTTCTTTTGACAGTATTAATTGGCATATTTTGATTAACGAAGAGTTCCCACTTTGTTCCAAACTTCATTTCTTTCTGAAATGGGAAAAATTGCCTGCAAAACTTTTCTCAGCTTTTGTTAAATGCTGAGAAACCAAGAAAAAAAGATCCACAGCATTATAGTGAAGTAAGAATTTTATACTCCTAATATGGGGACAGAAGACTTCTTTAGTTCTAGCAAACAGCCTTGGCCATCCCCAACTGTGTGACCTTCTGCATCCTGGGCTGGACAGTCCATCTCTCACCCAGCTCTGACCCCAGAGCTGTTCCCTGCTTGATACAGGCAAGAAGCCTGTGTAGCTTTATGTGTAGTAGAAACTTTTTCCCCCTTCCAGTAAAACAACTACTGGCCTTACAGGGGGTTGAAGCAGCTTTTAGCTTAAGTCAATAAAATAAAAAAATCCCAGAATCCCAGAATCATTAAAGCTAGAAGAGACCTCCCAGACCATCGAGTCCAACTTGTGCCCAGCCCAGAGCACTCAGTGCCACCTCCAGTCCTGTCCTGGGACACCTCCAGGGATGGGCACTCCAAACCTCCCTGGGCAGCCCCTGCCAATCCCTGACCCCCATTTCCATGGGGAAATTCCTGCTGATGTCCACTCTGAGCCTGCCCTGGCCCAGCCTGAGGCTGTTCCCTCTCCTCCTGTCCCTGTTCCCTGGGAGCAGAGCCCGATCCCCCTGGCTGTCCCCTCCTTTAGGTAGGTGTAGGAGGTGCTGTGCTCTTCCCTGAGCCCCCTCTGAGGAAGACTGAGGGGCTTGGATCTGACCATTCCAACAGCTGGGCCAGGCTCTTCTGTGTAAATTGGATTGTTCCATTGGCTCCACTGAGCAAACCCAATTTTTATTAGCAGAGGATCCTAATATCAGCACTTGCTGAGCTATCCCAAGTCATATCAGTGACAAATGTGCCTCCAGACACATTTATCACATCTGCCACTTCCAAATAAAAAGGGTTCATTGCATCAATGAAATGGCATCAGAGGAAACTTAGAGCTGAGGAAATATGTTAAACATTAGCCACAATGCTCACAGGCCTAGGAAGGCCTGATAAGCGTGATTAAACTTAATTATGGATTATTTTATATTACCTACCTCCAAGCAGTGTGGAAAATTGCTTCCTTTTAACTGCCTTGGCGGCTCTCTTGACCGTGCACATTCTGGGGGGATTTTCTCATGATTGATGTATTTGTTTACCGAGCTCCCTGCTCAAACACGGCGGATCCTCCCTTTAATCAGAGGTGTGAATACCTTAATAGTTGTCAGAGCCCACATTAACCTCTTGATTAAAAGACATCCTCACACTTACCATTAAAGAAATACATGAAACAAATTAAATTTGTATTCTCATTATAAACCCCACAAAGGGAAAATAATAATTTGGTGTTCATGTACTTGGCTCGTTGGTATTTCATCAAGTTGTACCTTACAAGAGAAATGGGTTTTTTCCTATTTTTTGCCTTTTACCAATAGAGGGAAGGGTTTTGGTGGGCTGGGTTCTATTTTTGCCTTTGCCTAAGGGCAAAAAGCTCCATGAACATAATTTTTCACTCAACTTCCTTTGCCTGCTTGTCTATATTGGCTATTACTCTTTTTGGCTACAGCAATATTACCAATAAAATAAACATGTCAAAATTCAGAAGCACAAACAAGTTCATCTGTGACACAAATTTTGCCTGGCAAATAATTCTCCTTGTTTCTGTAAGGGCTTCAATTTCTTGTGGATTCAAAGCAAATTCATCTTAAATTTGATGCCTCAGTCTTATTTTTCTTTCCCAATCTCATTAGAGTAAAAATAGCAAGGATATCCATATGATTAAAGACTTCATGTGCAAGAAAGCAATCTGGTCATAGTGCTCCTTAGCTTTATGTACTTCTTTCTATTTGACAACATTAATTTGCCATCTGTCAGCTCAGTTACAGAGTTTAGTTGCTGCTTGCTTGGCGTTCACCTCCCCCTTTTTCGTTGTCAGCTGTTTTTAATAGTTTGGCCTCCTTGAGTGGGCCATTTATGCAGATTTGAAACAGGAGAAATCCTAAAAATTGACCATATGGGAACCCACTTTGTACTCCCTAGGCTGGCATAGCCATGCACAGACCTCCTCCCCCTTCTAAGCACTCCCAGCACCTAAAAAATCCAATTTTTCCATACCTCCATAGCACCTTCCATCTGGGGGACTCTGGATCATCACACCACAGACACAAACAGATCAATTTTGCTCTCTTGGGCAGGTCAGCTGAATTGTCCAAGATTTCCTGGGAACTGCATTCAGCCCTGAACATGCAACCAGATAAAAGGTGAAAATGGAACACTTTTCCTTTTCTTGGAAAAGCCCTGGTTTTTGGGACAGGAGACTTTTGGAACAGAGCATCTGGGCCAAGGTACTGACGTGGGAGGTGAGGTTGGCTATCGGACTGACAGGATTCCATCAGCGTGGGCATTTTTTTCCAGATCCCAAATATTTAAACCTCCAAAACTCATATATGAAGTTAAGTTATTCTTCTGAGAAGAGATACATCAGCTTATATATCTGAAATCCCGCCCATTTATTTGAATATACAGGAAAAAAAAGTCCATTTTTTTTTCTATTTCATTTTTCTGCCAGTTGAAGAGATTCAGGATCCTCATGGGCACTGAAGTGAAAAGCCAACAAGAAGACTGATTATTGCCTCATTCTAAAGGAAAAGCAGAGCTGTGCACTGGCCAGGGCTCCACGGCTCATTCGTGAGGGGGAGTGTAAGCACTTGTAAGTGCTGCCCATTGCCCTCAGGGTGGCCCAAGCTCCTGCTTCTCTCCCTGACTTGGGAGAGGGGAACTGCACTTGGAAGGGTTTTTTTCATGCTCAGGAGCAGTGAAATCACCTACAAGGAAGTGAACGAAATATTTTGTGTTAGCATGAGAATTCCTTAGTTTGCTTTGCTTATGTCCCATTCCAGGAAAAAGTCACATTATCAGGGCTCCTGACTGGTTTGCACTGGGGGTTTGCTGGCTTCGTTCCTGGTTGCCTTTCCAGAAACTCATTTTTAAGTGATTAGAGAAAAAGGTAAAAGCTCAAAACTTTTCAACTGAAAAGCCAGTAGAAGCTGAAGAACAGTATCTCAGGTCTACAGAGTTTGAACAGAAAGGGCCAGGGTTTGTCTTCACACCTGTGCGGGGAGGACACAAGGGGTGGGAGATGTTGGTCTGGGGGACCTTCACCTGTTTTGAGCCTCTTTGCTGAGATCAGCCCAACAATCCAGAACAAGGGCTGGACAAGGTCAGCAAGGTCCAGCTCAGAGGGCACCTGGAACTCAGCTGAGAGTGATTTTGTTGGTTTGGAACCAAGCCCTGGGCAGAAAAAGAGCCACTGTTGGGGCAGATCCTGTCAAGGAATCCTGAAGAAGAGCTGCGGGTGATGGGGACAGAAGGGTGACCCTACCTGGGCCAGGCTGGTCAGTGGGACAGTCACCATCAGGAATTCAGGCATGGAAGCTGACAACACTTTACATCAAGACTGCTATTTCCAGCAAAGGGAAGATGGAAAAGGTTTCCCAGCTCTGACAGCCCGAGCCCACCTTGAGCAGCCATGAGAAGATCATCCCAGAAAGGGAAGTCTGACTGAGCCAGAGCCAGAGCAACACGTCCAGCCCCGCTGCCCCAGTGGGAGCCCAGCCAGATGTGTGCCTGCCTCTGGGGCTGGAGCAGCCCTGTAATTTATAACAGTCTCCAGGCTGCTCTCATTTACGTGGGGGCCCGTGCTCAGCTCGTTCAGACAGAGTTCAAAGGCTGCCCTGAGCAGCTCTGCAGGCGGGACGGCCACCGGCAGGGCCGAGGCCAGCACCTGGCACCATCCACTCACCACACCTCAATCCACCCGTGGCTGTCTTGCGCAAAGAGGGCCGGTGGCTCAAACAGGCTACCCAAGGTCCATCCCACCTCCTCCAGGTACCTAGCAAGCTCTGCTTTGCATCACCTCTCTGTAATGCACAGATACACTCAGATTGATGCAGGGTGCAAAAAATGAGGCCCACAAAGACACCCCACCAGGGTGTGATGGTGACAAAACTCATCCCATCACTGCCTGCCAAAAACACCACTTAAACGTGGTACCAAAGGCAGCATTTCATAATTCTGGAATGTAATCCCTGCTCCAAACATTTCCAGTATCAGCACACACTGGATTCAGGTATCCAAATATTTAAGAGTATCTTTTGGGGCACTGTTGGCCAAACCCTGCCTTGTGTAGCCAACGTGCTGCTATAGATGACAGAAGTTACAAATGGCAAAACAAATCCATCAATGTTTTGACCCAAACAGAAATGCTGGGGAAAAAAGAACATCGGCATGGTGTTGTTGGCAAAATGTGGCTGAAATGTTCGGTTTAAGGAAGCTGAGCCATTTTTATTTGTAATAAGGCCTGACAGCTTTCAGGACATGCAGTCTTTACAGAGACTGGATTCATTCTAGAAGCTCATTCACTTGTACAGGGGCTTAGTGAACCAACCAGACCTCCTCCTTCTCCTCTCTGGGAAGACTCATTAGCTGCAGGGAACTCAGTGTGAATGGGAGGTGTGTGTGAGGTATGGGTAATTACACCAGCACCTCTAAAATAAATCACCAGCCCACTGTTGATATGACTGCAAACCTGGAACAGATCTTCATTTTGGGCTGGGAGAGGGTCTTCAACAACACTCTATAAAGTACAAATTCTAAAAAAAAGCAAATTTACTTTAAAAGCAACATTTTAATAATACTGATGTGTTGACAAAATCCTCAGAGAGTAAAGGAGCTCCATCACACAGGATGGACTCACTGCTTGGGAAGGGGCTCCTGGCATCTGCTTGGAGCTTTGCTGGGGACCCCTTCACTGGCTGAGGGGTTCCTGCTGTCCCTTGTGCCTAGAGGAGATGCTGCAGGGGTGTATAAACTGGTGCTGGCTGTGGCGCTGACTGTCCAAGTGCTCTGATCCCTTAAATGTCCATGGTCCAGTAAAGGATATCACACTTGGATAGGATTCCACACTTAAACATCCTCTGTAACACCACAGGTGCCTCTGCTCCCCTCTCTGCAGCTGTGACCACCACCAGGGACAGCACAGGACACCTTCCAGTCCTTCTCCCCACCTGGGCAACAGCCACACCTCCAAGACTCACCTTGTTTTAACTACAGGGACAAAAGAACTGAACTTACACATATTTTGGTCATGCTCTGCTACTTCAACCTACTAAATGGGAAATGAAAACCCTCTAAGTAACTGAGTTTCACAGACCTTCCTGTCCTGAACTTGTGCTGCTGTCCTGGGTCATCTGCAGAGCAAGATCCTGGCTGAGACTGCAGGAGAGAGACAGCAGAGTCCAGCACTGCTACCGTGCTCTGCTCCTCCCTGCCTCACTTCGCTCGCCTCATCTCCCTCTTAGCTTTCCTTTCCTTAAGCACTTTGAAGCTTCTTTTGCATCATGGTTTGTTTTCAGATGCGCCATAAAAATGCACATGCTGGGAATGCTGGTGTTAAGACATGGGAATGCAAACATTGTGGAAATAAATTGGCTTTTGTTTTTCTTTTCCTTCCCCTTTTTTCGTTTCTATAAACCAACTTTTCCACTTCTTCAGTATGTTGGCACTTAGAGCTTGCTTGACCTGTTAATAGAAACAGGGACTGAAGGGGGTCAGAGAAATTATCTGTTCAGGGAAATGAGCAGAGGCTGTTGCAAGCTCTCAGCCAGGATTCCAGCAGGTAGTTCCATGTGCAAGGACCTGCACATCCAAGCATTCAGCTGTTGGGAACTCAGTGGCTGTGACTCATGACCCAGCTGGCACTGCCTTCATGCCCTGTATCCTCTATGGACATTTTTGGGGAAAGATGTCAGATGCTGGTGAGTGCAGCTATCCAGGGACATCAAGTCATGGACTCACAGAATAGTTTGGGTTGGAAGGGATCCTAAAGCCCATCCCATTCCATCCCTGCCATGGGCAGAGACATCTCACACTATCCCAAGTTGCTCCAAGCCCCGTCCAGCCTGGCCTTGCACACGGCCAGGGATCCAGGGACAGCCACAGCTTCCCTGGGCACCCTGTGCTAGGAGAGAATTTCTTCCCAATCTCCCGTCTAATCCTGTCCTCTGTCACTTAAAGGCATTCCCTATGTCCTGTCCCTCCATCCCTTGTCTGAAGTCTGTCTCCAGCTCTCCTGGGGCCCCTTTAGACACTGCAAGGGGCTCTGAGGTCTCCCCAGAGTCCTCCCTTCTCCAGGATGAGCAGCCCCAGCTCTCCCACCCTGGCTCCAGAGCAGAGGGCTCCAGTTGTTCTTCAGTTTCTCACTTTTCATCAATGTCTTTGGGACATCTTTATGATGTTCCTGCAGTGCTTCGGACACTGATGGCTGTTCCAAAACTCTTCTCAAAAGCAGAATAACACCAGGGCAATTTCAGCTCCTTTTCTCTGGCCTGTTGCAAAGTGCCTGGGGAAGTGCTGTTGTAGGCAGATCATAATTAATAATTAGCATTATTTATAGTGGGGCCTGCAGAACAGAATTGAAAGTGTCATCAGATTTTACATCCAAAATATTGTCTCAGTCAGTCCTTTCTAATTCCCAGGCATTGCTGTGGGAAGATACAATTGCACATGTGAATACTTTCCCATGCCTCCTCTCCATGTGCCTGTTTCCATGTGTAAAGCATCTGGGAATGCTCGTAGGGCCTCGTTGGAAATGCAGTGTGTGTGTGTAAATTGTTGGTTGTCTACATCTGTGTATCTAATTGCATGTGAAAATCACTACTTGAGTTGCATCAATGAAATACAACTTTTTGAAAATACAGCTTGCATGTGTTTCTCATTCATTTTAGTGAGGCACAAGATGATCCAGTTGAAAAACAGTAGCTAAGACCAGATGTTCTTCTGCTCCTACAGCGTGAGAGAAGCAGCTCAGCCTTAAGAAACTCAAAGCTGCTCAGCTTATGATACTTGCAGTATCATGGGAGAGAAAGATCATCTCCTCCAGTGGCCTCCCTTCCCAAGGACCCACTGCTAAGGGAAAATGGCAGAAGTTCACCTTTGCTGCCAGGAATTTAGAATCAAGCACCAAGGCTTCTTCAAGTGCTGATGAGCAATGGCTGGACATGTGCTCTGGTCATTTAGTGAGTTTGGAGGCAACCAGGGGACACTCCAGGGGACACTGCTGGCCAGTTAAGACTGGACATATGTCTATGGTTTAATAAAATGTATTATGGGAAGGGTAACTTACACAGCTTTGCCAAAATGTCATTTTGAAACGATGTGCCTAATTTCTAAACAATTGAGTTTTAAAGATTTAGTAACTCCTTGAATTTTTCCACAGCTCGGCTGCTACTTGGGTCGTATTTCCAAATTCAATGTACCTCTTACTCCTCCACTTAAAACATTCACTTTTCATTTAGACCTGCAGGAAAAACAAAATCTGGATTACTTTCAAATTATTGGCCAAGCTCAAAGAGACATCCCAGCCCTTTATGGGGTGCAGATAAAAGAGCTCAGAGTCCCTGCTCTGCCAGGAAAAATGTTCACTTTCTGTGAAATGCATTAAGAAATCAAATGAAGCGCTTATTAAACTTTTAGATGCAAGAATCTGCGAATTGGACAATGATGCGTGTCTATGTCAGACGCTTGAGATGAGATGGAGCCTGTCATAAACTGCTGCTGGATGCATAAATGGGGCTCCCTGTGCCCTCTCCCAGCTGCAGAGTATTGAAGTAGGAGCTGGGGCTGAAAGCACTCTTTGTGAGGATCAGCTCCAAACCCTTCTCTTTATTTTCCAGCTTACTGAGTTTGACAAAGTATTTGATATCTTGGAGCCTCCAACCTGAGAGCCTGGCTTGCAGCCATATTGGTCAGTGATTGTACCTGCTTTGGCATTTATTTTTCAGTGCTCTGACCTGCACGTCTTCCTGTTCTGTTGACGAAGGACCTCAAGTAAAAGAATTTGCTCCACACTCTTCCCTTCCACCTCTTTCGAAACCCTCCAATAAACCCATTCTGGGTGCTCTCTTCCAGGACATGTGAACCTAATCCTTCTCTTTTCAAAGCAGCAGTGGATATTCCATGGCTATTCCGAGGGATTAATTATCCTTCTGACGGGAGGTGTTTGAGTTGGCAGAGGTGCTCCCTGCCCACTGCAGGTGTTGGAAGTGCAGCAGCACCCGAGGAAGTGAGGACTGTCAAACAGTTCTCCTTCTGCCCATCAGCTCTGAGGTCACCCTCACAGACAATCCCAAGCTGTACAGGGACGTTGGGTCCTGTCTCTGCTTATCAACCCCATGGACTTTACTGCTGCTTCTGATAAACCCACGAGCAGCTTGGGGCTTGCAGAGCTAGCCAGCAGTATTCTTTTCACTTCTCACAGAAATCTTTTCACTTCTCACTGCTAAACTTACTGCATTTGATCTATAAATGGAGGCAGGACAGGATCTCAGTTTATAAATGCAAATATGTGAATGGGGCTGGCTGTGAACCCAGGTTTACACCCAAAGAGGCACCAGAAATCTGCTAAATTCCCTGCGAGCTCAGTGAGAAAAGCAGTTTGTACTTTTGTCTTGTTTAGACAAATACAAAACATGCACAGCTAAATTATAGTAAAAATAAATATCGATTTGTTTTGCTTCCTAAATAACCATATTAAATAATGAGTAAAGATTTGTGCTCATATGGTTTGTCCTCAAAGTAAGGTGCATGGGTACCAGACTGAGACCACCTACCCTCGAATATGCTGCTTAAGATACTGCCTGCTTTATTCTTCCTTTCTCCTGGCAAGCTCATATCCAGCTTACTGATGAATTCATTTCTAATTACAACTTAAACAGAGGATTTGAAATATTTGGAAACCTTACTTGCGCATTTGGACATCTATTTTTGCTCCTGTATTGACTTTTACCTCACATACCAGCAGTGAGACTTCGAAGGAGTAAGATATTAAAATTTTTTATTAGACCAGCAGGGATCTCAAACCCTACAACATCAGAGGTCAGGCTTCTGCATTGACACCAAACTCCTTCTTCTGTAGGGTGACTCGGACTCCTCTCAGCCAGCTGGGCCCTGCAGGATCATTGGAGCTCCCAGGGGCTCCTTGGAGCCGACTGCTGTCCTCACCTGGAGCACTCTGGTGTTCCCATGCTTTGCCATGTATTTATTTTCCCAGCTTAATGTAGCAGTTCAGATGATCTAAAATCACCTTTAAATGTCCTGGGGCATTTTCCATTTGCTGTGGGTGAGTCAGCAATCCCATAATGATGAGAAAAAATGCCTTGAAAGTCCATTTTCTCCAGATGCCCACCTGGCTGACTCCATCTCTCTGCTGCTTCCAGTGATGGAATGAAATCCCGATGATGCTACGTACCTCGAAACACTGAATTAATTCCTTTCAGAGCAATTTCCTAAGACTCAGCAGTCTTCAACCAAGTAGGCTCTGGCAGAATGGTGGTCAGAATCTCCCTCCACTCATTCAGAACATGTTATTGCTGGTGTGGGAAGCAGATCCAGCCGACCAGTACTGCCTGCTTCCAAAGAAAACACTCGTTTTACTGTATCTGGTGTTTTGAAATGTATGAAAATAAATTATTTATTATCATGACTTTTGGGCTGAACCTGTTTATATGGTCTGATCTGAAGACTGAGTCACTGACTGACAGACACCCTCTTGGCTGGTCCCGTTACTTACATTATGTCCATACTGTTCCAACAGCTTAAATAAAAATAGCAAGCTTGAAACTTCTCCTCTGTTGGCATTTCTTCATAGAGACAGGGTGTTTCTTAAAGAAACATCAAATCACTCTTAAAGAGGTCAGATGTGCAGGGTGAAATGGCAGAATTAATGGTGAGACTCCCTGGCTGCAGCTTCCAGCCCAGCTTTTGCCCCCTCAGCTGCTGTGCTGGATGCCAAGAGAATGGCTGAGGAGGTTTGGACATTCAGAGCTTCCCACAAATATCAGTCAATGACAACTAAAAACCTGCTCCCGTCCAAAATCTGCTCCAGTCCAAAACCTGCTCCAGCCCAAAACCTGCAGCCCTTCTGCCCCTGCCAGCCACTTCCACATCTGGCAGCTGGGGCAAACTCAGGAGCAGTATTTCCGCTGACACCAAGTTAATTCTTTTTCTTCCATTTCACTTTGTACCCCCTCAGAGCAGTGAACACTGAAGTGAGAGCTGCAGAGGAGCCCCTTGGAGAGGGAGCGTGAGGGAGGGGTGGGACTGCAGCAGGGACTCCCATCCCTGTGGCAAGGATATCATATGGAACTGGGGAAATGTGACTCAGTAGAAATATGATTTCTTCATTCTCCCATCCAGCAGGGTGCAAATGTCTCTGGACATTACAGGTGCTTACCTGGCCTGTCCTTTGGATGTCTCTTTTGCAGTGTATTGAGACCACAAAGAATTGGTCAGACAAATTTATGCTGCAATACCCACTGGAGTGTCTGTCTGCCAGGCACCAGGACAAAACCAAACCACAGTCATGCCTTACTACTGCTGGTTTGAATCCTTCAGCATTTTTCATTCTAAACACTCTGCTCAGGATCAGGAGCCCAAGTATATAAGATGGTCTGTGGTGAACACTGTGACTGGCCTTATGTCCCAGAACTCCTAATTCAGTGAGTGGAGCCACTGCTGGGCTGGATGTACAGGTGATCAGCTAGGGGTTTTCCACCTAATACTCATCTCTGTGTACCTGAAATAAGTGTCTGATCACCATTTCTCCCTGTATTCACAAATTGTTTTTAAAGGAGAAGAAGCAATTCAGTGGAGTCTGGAATTGTGCAGCCGAGGAGAACGTGCAAAGATGAAGAGGATCACACACCTTGGAGCCACAGCCAATATCTAAGTGAGTACAATATTCTCCACTCGCTGTGCGTATGCAAACATGGAAGATCATGAGTAGGATGTGTGTTTGTGGTGGAGGAGGAATGCAAGCTATGCTCTGTGTGGATGGAATATGCCTGGTGCTGAAAGCTGTGGGATGGAAGAATGAATGCAGTTGTATTGGAAGAAGGAGGAATGCTTACAGTATTTTGTGTCCTCAAATGTGGATTAGCTTGGAAAGGGATGTAAGGTGGGAAAGACATATCCTGAACACCTGTTTCTACATCTGTATGTTTTTTAACTCATTTTGGAGACAGTGTGCCTTGCTCCTCACTCTCTGTCCTTGTTCTGCACTAAGGTCCTTTCCATCTCATACAAAAAGAATTCCTCCTTTCGTGGAAATCACCTGTCTTTCCGAGAGTGCAGTGGTGTCCATGTGCACGTGTGAGGGCTGTGGAGACTGGCACACATCTGCTTATGGAAGAAAGGAGAACTGGAGCAGCAGAGTTCCCCCACTCTGGAGCCAAACCTCCTCCTGCTGCTGCTGCTCTGAGTGTCCTCTGACTTCCTTGGTGTTGGTTGGCTGCTGCTTTCATGGGATCACACTGAATCCCAGGCTGGGCCAGGCTGAGGGACCACAGGGGCTCAGCTGGTGCCACCTCCCTGCTCCAGCAGGGCCATCCCAGAGCTCAGGGCACAGCAGGGTGTGCTCACAGCTCTGCAATGTCCCCAGGCAGGGACACTCCACAGCCTCTGCACCATCTGCTCAGGGCTGGGCACTGCCCAGGGCAGCAGTTCTGCCTCCTGGGCAGGGGCAGCTCCTGGGCTCAGGCCCTGCCCGTGGCTCTGGGGCCATTGCTGGGCCTGGAGCAGAGCCTGGGCCTGCTCTGACCTCCTACACAGGGACACACTGGGACAGACAGACAAGGACACCCAGGGACAGACTGGGACAGACAGGGACAGACTGGGACAGCCAGGGACAGACAGACAAGGACACCCAGGGACAGACTGGGGCACACAGGGACAGCCAGGGACACACAGGGACAGACTGGGGCACACAGGGACAGCCAGGGCTGAGGCCCCTCTCAGCTGGGGCTCCTCTCCAGGCTGAGCAGCCCCAGCTCCCTCAGCCTTTCCTGGGCACTGAGATGCTCCAGGCCCTTGCTCAGCTCCAGGAGCTCCTGTCCCTGCTGTGCTGAGGATCCAGAGCTGGACACAGCACCCAGAGGTGTCCCCAGAGGTCTCTGACCTGCTGGGAGTGTTCTTCCTGATGCCCCTGGGATCCCATTGGCTTTCTTTCCACAACTGAACCTGCCACTGAAGTCAGTGGGAATTTGGCCAAGTTGAAGTACTCAGGATGGACTCTTTGGGGGGTGCAGTTCTGGCAGCCACATTCCCAATGTCCCTCACAAATAGTGGATGTAATAAGTTTGCAGACAGTGCTATTCTTATTTCTGTCAGCAAAAGAAATTTAATTGATTTATCAAGAAGCCAGGGCTAAAAGTCTCTCCAGAGGCAATGGAAATATAAGCACTTTCACTGACCTCTGAAAATACATGATTTATGGGAATACCCACTTATTTACCTAAATTCCCACAAACTGACCTGAAAGCCCTTGATCTGCAGTGGCAGGGGACTCCACAGAGGTAAAGTCACTGAAGGAGAAAGAAGCAACAACAGAATCAAAAGTATTACTGAAAGCAAGAAATGCATTGAAGGCATAGAAAGTCATTTTTCCTAAGCACTGTAACAGAATCTGGCTTGGCAGTGCTGTAGGGCTGTGGATGGACACAGACTTGTCTTCAAGTGAGTTTGGTTTGGCTGTTGGTAATTAGGAACTTGAAAGGAAATTTGGAAACACAGTAATAATAATT
The DNA here is from genome assembly GCA_013400635.1 of Hypocryptadius cinnamomeus. NCBI lineage: Eukaryota > Metazoa > Chordata > Aves > Passeriformes > Zosteropidae > Hypocryptadius > Hypocryptadius cinnamomeus. Next base: position 73,612 of record VYZP01058305.1, read on the forward strand.
TCAGCTCGGAAATGCAACAACTCCCCAGACCTATAGCTACATTCCTGCTGTCTGTTCCCAGGGAACCTCCACACATGCCCCTCCACGGAGTGCTGGGCTGGATGAAGTCAAACTCCACTTTGGAAAGTAATTTTTTACAGGATGGCTCCCACCCCTCAACGCTCTGCTGGCTATCTGGTTGCCAGCTCTTCCTAATGGATCACAGAAACATTTAGGTTTTAAGATAAATTCCTGTTTGAAAAGCTCTATGTTCTGTCATGGTATTTCCAGAAAAATGGCAGACAAACTCTCAAGATGTCCAATGGAATAATTTAATGCATTAGACTGGACACTCTGTAGTGCCTCCCTCCTGGAAAGATGAAGAGTTTTGTTCATTAAGATTTGGACCTGGGATTCAGAGGGTGCAAATGAGATGCACATGCCTGCTTATCAGCCCCCACAGCAAATGCTAGTTTTAAATGTTCCTTAAAAAAAGACTCAATGAAATTAACATTCCTTCTTGCAGTCCCAGCACAGCCAGCTCCTCTGAATTCAGTCAAGAAATATGAAGAAAATGAGCCATTTCAGATGTCAAATCCAAAATACGTGCTCTTCTATGTGCAAAAAAAGCATTGGGAAAATAATATGGGCCACCATCAGTTTTGATGTGCAATGTTTGAGCTGATCTGGGATCTTGTGTGATCTGGGAAGGGCAGAAATGTAAAGTAAAAGCCTGGCAATCATCAAAAGGAGATCAGAACAGAATCTGTAAATACATTTGTCTATAGAGTAAAAAGTTGGTCAGACCATGCCCCGTGGTGGCTCTGAACCAGGACTGATGCTCTGTCATGTCCCAGAGTCTCATCTGAAGCCACTCTTTGATCTCCTCATGGTGTTTTAAGTAAAGAAGCTGTAGAGTCCATCAGGATCAGGCCATGAGAGCCCGAAGCCAGATTTGGATCTGACTCTGTGGGTTTGGCTCGTTCCTAGGCAGAAGTGAAAATGTGCTTGGTGGTCTGATCCAAGACTCCAGCAAACAGGTGAGTTGGCTTTGGGCAAAACCACTGCATAATTCTGCATGATTGGCACCTTTCACTTAGAAAGGCCTGAGCTGCATTAGCCACCAATGAATGACACTGACAAGGGGTGGGGAGAGTTGGAAAGGAGCTGGCTCTGTTCAAGGTGGAGGTTCTCTCATTTTCATGAACCCAAACCCACACTGGAATGGAAAGTAAAAGAATAAAGTACCTACCAAGCCCCTAATAGCAAGGAGAATACCATTTGTCTTAAAACAAACAAAAAAATCCCCCTTAATGTGATAATCTTACAATAACTAATTATTTCAATGAACAAACAGCACCAAGTATCCTGGAGTCAGAGGCATGAACTTCAAGCTGGTAGGTCAGTGGTAACATATCTTGTTTGGACAAGCCTGACAAAGATCTGCTGAGCAATATCCACCAGGGCCAGCAGTGCTTGGCTGCCTGTGCTGTGGTGGAGAGATGGGCGTGGATCACAGGGTCACTGCTCCTCCACTCACACCAGCCAAGCAAAATGAAGCATGGCCAAACCTTCTTCAGCTGATGGCAAGAGGGAAATGCTGAAAAGGCCAAAAAATGGCTGTTATGGATGAATTGGGAGATGGTTGCAGTAACAATGATCTGGATCTGCATGTCCAGCGCTGCAGCCAGCACAACCCTGGTCCAGCCCCTCCCTCCTCTCCAATGGCCTCCATGCTGTGTTTTCATGTGTGCTGCAAAGTTATGGAATGTGTCCGGCCCACGGCTGTGTCAGTGGATATCTGCACCACAGACTGCAGAGGAACCTGGATCAGCTGTGAGTGACCTCATCAGGGCACCTCTGACCTCAGAACCTCCTTTGCATAACCAGTTTCTAACTTTATTTTTAATGCTGATAAGATCATTATCATTGTGACAGGGCTGAGATGTCTGAGGCCAGGGACCTGCTGATTTAAACACAGAACACACCTGCCCCCAGAACCTGGGAAGTCCACAGCGAGTGGATGTGGAGAGACAGAGCACACAGAGATCAACTGGAGATTTGCATTGCCTTAGGAAATTCTTGCTGTTATCAAATCCAACTATTAGCAGAATACTAAGGAAAAAGGGAGAACAGAAAATTACATCATTTTTTTCTGTTTTGAAGGAGAGTTTTGCCTGGACGTCATCCTGAAACAGAGAATAAAACTGGATGTACCTGGTATGTTCTAATATTTATTAGCTAGGCTATGGAAAGGAGTTTACTTTTGCATAGAAATCCAGCCATGTTTTTGAGGGGCAAGTCCTATTTTAGTCATTTCACACACCAGGCCTACAGTGAATGAGGTTTTGACAGTAAAACATATATCTATGATGTCACCCAGAGAACATTAATCCATTTGCAGACAAAGGTTAGATTACCAGGTCAGCATCAAATTTCTGGGACAAGACCATTTTCTAGGCTGTATTCTTCCCGCAAACCTGCTGACAACAAAGTTGTGTGAAGCAACACATCATATTGGCCTTGTCCAACGTCTGAGCAGGGACAAGAGAAGGGCAGCCCACCCTTGCAAGATCCGCTTCGAACTGGGAAATGTAGATTCATTCAAAGGCCAGTAGATACCTTTTAAACCAGTTAAGAACATCCCTCCCTCAGTCATGAGAAAGAACTCATAAAAAAGTAGAGGAATTGAGAAAACATAAGACCATAATCATCATGGTCCAGGACCAGGAGAGGGTGATGGCTGAGGGTGACTTCCAGTTGTAACTGAAGAAGAGAAGGGATAGTGTTGTGGTGTGTTATTTTTGTTTTATTAGTATGCTTACTGTTTGATTTGTAATTTCGTAATTTTTTATGCTTTCTTTTGTCCCTGCCCTTTCCCCGGAACTTTCCTTACTCCTCCTTTCATTAAATGTCGATCTTCCCCTGAACCCGCCTTCCCTCGAGAAACTTCCCTGTCAGTTTTGTATTTCTCCAAACTCTATCAGGTCGCTGAAACTGTTTTCCTACCTTGAAATTCTTTATTGGTTTATGCATTGTATTCCCCGCCTTGTTTTTCACTCCCAGTTCTCCTGACGAGTTAAGGATTGTATCCTCTCTTGAGACCTGCCCCCTATATATAAGCTGCTGTCTGCCCCCAGTTCAGGGTCCTGGGACGCTGAAGAGGGGAAGTTTTGCCATCGAATGAAGTTACCCCAGGACCCGTGGTGCTCTTTTGTTTCCATGCTGCACCGTCACTGGTAGCTGGGATTCAGCGGGGCTCAAAGCGAGGGTCTGTCGCCCTCCCTGCCACCATCCAGCCAGGACAAGCGACAGGATAGTATGTGGCATAGCTCCGTGATTACAACCAGTTAATGCCATTAACGCTCTTTTCAGTTTCTACAGGTTGGTTTGACACTAGGGATGACCCAAGAGGGAAATCTTAACATGAGGGTGGAATGCACTCAGAAGCTGAAGGAAGCTACAAAAAGGAGACTTATACTTCTCCCTTCCTAGAAGTGCCTGATGGCTGTTTTCAGTCCTGCTCTTTCTCTACTGCATCTTAGAAAACAGCTTAAAAATTCATCAGATCTTGGACATCCAGCATGGGTACCATTCCAGCAAGTAGCCATTTATTTTATAAAGGGATTTAAATATTGTAAAACTGAATAAAATGCAGGTGTTTCCACTACAGACAAGTGAACTTTGTGTAAGCTCCACAAAGACGTGACTTCCAGATTAAAAGGACTTTGCACAGTTCATTCTGCCTTGGCGGAGAGGTAGATTTTTGGATCAGCTTGGGCAGAATTTTCTTTTGTGTTGTGCACTCCCGAATTCTGCCCTCTGCTCTGTTTGCTCACCAGGGAAACACGTGCAGTGAGACAGCTGGTGGCCATATTGACATCTGCCTGATTTTGTTAAGTTGGAAATTTGGCTGGATAAGTTCAACACCAGATTGCCCAAACACAAATAATTTCTATCTAATGTCTGGAGCCTCCACGTTTGCTGAGAAGGATGGACTCTAATCCTGCATCGTTCTGCTGTTCAGATGACCCAGTCCAGGTTGCTGCCAAGGGATGCAGGGATTAACCAAAGCAGGAGCATAAATACATGTGAAAAATAGATTTTCGCACTGGATTTTGGTAGGAAGGAATGAATTCCAAATGCCACTTGGAAAGCTTCCTCAGTGAGCAAACCCAAACCTTCCTGCCCATACAGGATCAGCCTCCTTAAGAAAAGAGATTCTATGGAAAGCCTTACAACAAGGTTTAAAGACAATGAATGAACTTCACCTGTGCCAGTTCACTGACCCCCACCCCTGATTTACACCAGTAAAAATTAGCAGATAGCCAAGGTAATACTGGTTAATTATTAAATATATAATCAGTGTAACCATGCCCTCTAGAGGACTAAGTTTACCTTCATAGAGACAAAACCAACCCCTGGGTCTGAACACTTAAAATCTGGGAAAAAAGGCATTTTGGATGTTTGCATTCCTTCCACATCTGAATCTAGACATGAATAATGATTTCCTCACTGGCACCACACCAAACATACCCAAAATGGCACTGATAGGTAAGTTTTACCTTTTGTAGCCACCTGGTGTCTCTGCCAAACAATTAATTCAGCTAATCCTCATCCAGATATCAAAGGTTTGATCCAAGGTCTTAATCTCAATCAAAGGGAAGGTCACTCGCATACATTTGACACAATGTGTTGAGTATTAAATAAACAGTGTTCATGTTCTTACCTCCTGCTTTCCCTATATTCGTTTTCTTTTCTTTCTGCATTCACTGGCAATATCCCCAAGTTTTCTTGGTCAGTGTGGTTTACATTCCCAGATGGCTTGAGCTGCAAAAATGCAAGTGAGCTCCACGTGGGTGCAGTTTGTCTGTGGTAGCTGAGATGGCCCCAGTCAGATGGGGTGCTGTGGGCAGGACCAGCAGTGTCCGTGGGAGCCTGGCTGCCCCACAGTCCTGAAGGACCCAACAAATGCTTGAGGAGTTATTTTTTGGCCCAAAACGTCCACGTTTTGAGATCAGAACCCACTACTGTTAGTGTGTGAGCCACAAACAAGCAGCTGTGTGCCAGCTATTTGGAAAACAAAATCTGGAAAGGAGCAGAGGAAGGGTCAAAGATACACCAGGAAGCAATAGAAAGGGAGTTCTTATCAGTCCAGTAGGCTTCTGGGCAGAACCAGCCTATGGAAGCAAGGCTGGAGTGTGGCTGCCATTCAGGCTGTTGAGGGAGAAGCACACAGCAGGGTGGTCCTGCTCTTGCTCTCTGCCAGAGAATATTTTGACATCTTTTCTGTGGCACTTTAGCTTAGTGTCCCAAGGCAGGCTGCTCCCCATGTGTTTAAGGGACAGAGGTAGTTAGAGTGCAGCTGCAATTCTGTAGTCATGTTGAGTAAACCCAAAATAGTTCAGATGAAGGATTTTCAGAGGTTGTACCATCAGCTTTGCTCTTCTTGTTGAGCCATTGGGATGTAAGACACCAAATACGCTACAGCTGTCAGCCATTGGTTTTCAAACCCACTCTGGGGATGTTTTCTTTTCCTTCCTTTTTTAAATCCCGCTTTACGGGATTCTCATTCTTCCTGGCTTTTCTTTCAGTACAAGAATATGTGTTTTTCCCTTGGTTACTTTGACTCTGCTGACCTGGTTTCTTGCCTTCCTTTGGAAATGTTTAGGTATCTCAGCAATGGAGAGGATGAATCAGTGAACATAGAGCAGGTCTGGGAAAACCACTGTGGTAAGGAGCATGTGGAGAGCAGAGGGGATCACGGAGCCTGTGGAAACAGCTCGGTGTTGGAGGGTTCTATCATTTTCCCTTTTCTCCCCAAATTTTCATTAGCAGCTGGCATTGGTGCCCTAAGCAGATACTGCCCTTTCTCTCAGTTAAGAAAGATCTTGTGCCCAGTTTAAATGACAACACTCACAACATTTCAGTGGCAGCTGAAAAGCACCCATTGTGTCACAAACTTTCTGTGAGTGGGAAGCTCTGGGCCTGTTGGGAAGAAGGAGGATTTGCTGGGAAGGTGCAGGTCTGGCCCTCAGAGAGGGCTCAGTAGGGAGGAACCCAGGTTTTAATTCCTTCCCAGAAACACCAAGAGCCTCATTTTGGGATCCTGCTCTGCCATTCACTGCTTGGTCACAGCCTACTGTGGGTACAGCCATTGGCTTCAGCATCAATAAACACACCTGAGAAACAGGCAGAGGTTTGGAGATGGTTCGTGAAGTGAGAAAACAGGCACCTTGGTCAAGTGAATTATGTGATATAAAGGGTATTGAACATCTGGCACACAAATATTGAATAAATGCAGAACAATGTAAGACGATCTAATTAATTAATTTTTCAATTAAAATAGAGGATGTGATCTTTAGACACTTTCCCTACCAAAAGTTGGGAGTAATATCCTAATATATTTGTTATTCTTTTTTTAAAGCCTTTTCTAGAGAAGAAAGTGAATGAAGTATAATTTAGGTGAAAAACGTTCCTCAGAATTAAACATCCTGTCTTTGCCCTGGAGCAGGGATGCACAGTGTTGAAAGGACTTTGAGTCATCCCCTGATTTCAGTCAGATTAGGCATATCTCAGCCTAAGCTCAGCCACAAGGACTATGTGGCATCAGACTTTTTATGTCCACAGAGAGGAACTGGTTCATGCTCAGATTTCCAAAAAATCCATCCATTAAAGCAATCTCCCACACTGGTACCTTAAGCATTTGAAAAGTGCTGTATAAAAATGCAGGTAGACTTATTGCAAACAAGGGCTTTTTTCTCCTATAATCAGTTGAGTCTGAATCAAATGAATGGCTGTATTGAAACCAGAACTGAAAAACAAGAGTGTAAGAGTTATGTAAAGTGATAGTAGCTCTGCTAAGGTTGAGTAATATTCTAGACCTTTCCTGAAAAGGGTAAGTATTTTTCGAATTCTGAATGTTTGATACAGCTACAGTGACTGACATTCTGGTTTTACTGCATTACTAAATCACATTATAAATGAAATTTAAAGGTAGTTAATAAAATAATTGTTATGTCACATGGGTGAAATGTGGGTTCACCCTTTGAGAATGTCATTCTTCGGTTCTGTAGTGTCCCTTAAAGACTAATCTAAAAGAAAATTAAATTAATTTCATGCTCACCACCTTTAAATTGCAGAAGTGAAAACCTTTCAGGACTTGCCAATTACTAAGGAAACTTCATAGCTGGATTATTCCCAAATTGCACACCCTTTATTTTAACCACTAAAGGCAAACACATGGTTTTGATGGGTCATAAAAGAACAGGTTGCTTTTTCAGGATTGAAAGAAGCTGTAATTACTTCCCTTGTTTGGTGACTTCCTGATTTACTTAGGCTGTTATGGGTGATCCCATTCTCCTGAGGTAATTGGAGCTGCTGGAGTGCAGTCCATGACCTGAGGGAATGACCAGTGGCTTTTCAGCCTGGGTGACTTGCATCTAATGAGTGGAGCTGTGCTTCCCAGGAAACCAGGACACCATAACTGCCCTAAGTGCTCAGTGTGTGGACTTTAAAGGCTTATGTTTCACAGCCCAAGCAAATTATGCCTCTGATTTTCTGAAACCAAGCTAAGTCAGCTCCAGATACAGGGAAAATAAAGGTTTTTTCTTCAGGTAGGAATAGGAGAAACAGATCTCACCAGAGAGGTGAGCCTCAGATATTTCTGCAGGCAACCAAATGCTGCCATACCGACAAAAGGAGGTGACCAGCAGTTCTCAGATCAGCTCTTGTCTGTAATATGATATGTAATAAAGCATGATTTCTGTGAGGGGGTGCATGGTTGCAATGAGTGGGTTACTCTAGTAAGAACTGAACTACTTAAGAGTTAGAAATAAAACCACCTAAGTTTCCAAAGGCCAGCACAGGCTGGGCAAGGGCATTGTGCTTGAGCCATCCTTGGAGGAGAGGAAGTTGCATGCATTCAAGGGGACTCCCTCACCTGAGGTCCCTTCCTTCCCAGCAGGTGACACAGGCAGCCAGCCACCAGCTCAGCAGTGCTCCCCAAAAAAGGCATTTTTGGCAGTGCCTCGGCTTAGCTGTAACTGCAGCTTGTTTTGGGTTTTGCACAGTTTTTCAGGTGTGTTATATTACCTTTCTGTTCAAAAGGACAAACTTGGACTTGTGTGGTGTCTGAAGGTGGGATATTGATACAAACCTGTGGTTCCTCATCCAGGGTATCCTGGATCTCAGGTGTTTTGGAACTCATGCTGTCTTGGCTTATTGCTGCTTGGAGCTCAGTGCTCCAAGTAAACTGATGGGAAGAGGTAAAATCGGCCAAATTTGAGGATAAAAATCCTATGTCATGAATCACACTCAGCTTTTCCTGTATGACCCCAGGATAGCCTGGTGGGTCTATCCAGTTTTGAAATCTTGTAAGGAGTGTGAGTACACAAAGGAGCTACAGTGAGATAAATACAATTTACACCATTGTGTAAATTCTGTTTATAACACCTTAGTCTGTTACTCAGAGGAAAAAGCTCACATATTTCTTCTCTGGGGAAAAAGCAATCGGCAAAGACCAAGGGGGCTGAGATGTTGATGATAAATAACTAAATTAATCTCTCAGTAACTCAACCCCAGCTTAGGGCTAGGTCACGTATGAGTATGTGAGTGTTCAAGGACAACCCAAAATCCAAGTCTCCAAGACACTCAGCATCTATGAACTGATGTTGAAACACCAGCCAGGAAAGAGCTGGCCTATGAGATGTCTTCAAAGTGTCCAGAATTTGCTAATACTTAGACTACCCAAATCTTACAGCATCTTAATTTCAGGAGTTTTTTCAAAAGACATCTTACTGCAAGGGACTGCAGACATTTACAGCTGAGATTCACCAACACCTGCTGGCACCAACAGAAGGTGTCACATACAGGATCCAGGTGTCCTGCATGGCTGGGAAAGGCACAGAGAGCACAAAATCCTCCAGAAGTCACTGTGGAGGGCAGTTCTTAGAGAGACAGGTGGCCAGTTAATCACAGCAAAGGCTCACTCCCTCATCTTTTCTCTCTCAAAGCTCAAATGAAACCCTTTTCAAGATACTAGAAAACGTGGACATTTCTTTAAAGCATCCTAACAGTTTGAGCCTTCCCAACCAAGTCACTTTTCCAGTGGCTGGCACACAAACTGGATGCACGATCATCCATTGTAACATTCTACATCAAGCTGGGATGAAAATTAGTGATTGAGGAGAAGCTTCCTGACGTAGGGAGCTCCAGGAGCTTTTGTTCACCTGATCAGCTGAACAACATCACCATCAAGGACTTCAAGATGATCAAGAAGAGCAACTGCTGATGATACTGAAATAACATTTACAGAAGGCAGGCGTGAGAGCAGAAACCTGAGCCTGAGCCTGGAAGGGCACATGCAGAGCTACACAGTGGGGTGAGGGGGGGAAGCCTAGAAAAGGGATAATGCAGAGACAGATAATAAATTGTAGTTTGCACTGCTGTGCATCAGGGGAAAAGAATCCTATCTATTAATTGGGCCAGATCAGATTTCTTTGTGTGGGGTTAAAGGCATGTCCAGCTCCCTCCCTGTCCCCCTGGGACTGCCAGCACCACCACACCCAACACCTCCAGACCCCAAATTCGGCACATGCCAGCAGTGGAGGTGAGGCCGGAGTGAAGATGCCACGCATTGCCTCCAGCTTTTGAGAGCAAAAATCTGCACATGTGACACTGATCAGACTCTCAGAGCTCATTGCCTCAAAGCTCCCAGCCCAGCCAAGAGCTGAGGAAGCAGAGCTGTCCTGGTCTCTAGGACAGACTGTGGGACACCAGGGCTGTGTGTCAGCATCCTGCTGTCATTTCACCTGGAAACACCTCCTATTTCCCCTTCCCAAATCAAACAGCCTCATGGGAAAGGACTAAAACATCAGTCCCACGTGGGTGAGTACAGTTATTTGGGTTGGAAAAGACCTCCAAGATCATCTAGTCCAACTGTTAACCCAGCACTGCCAAACCCACCCCTAAACAATGATCCCAGGTGCCATATTTATACAGCTTTTAAATCCCTCCAGGGGTGGTGACTCCATCATTGCCCTGGGCAGCCTGTGCCAGGGCTGGATAACCCTTTAGGGGAAGAACTTTTCCTCATATCCAATCTAAACCTGTGCTGGTTTAACTCGAGGCCATTTCCTTTTGTCTTGTCTCTTGTTCCCTGGGAGCAGGTCCTGACCCCCACCTGGCTGCCCCCTCCTGTCAGGGAGCTGTGGAGAGTGAGAAGGTTCCCCCTGAGCCTATAGAGCCTGTAGATGTCCCTTGCAGCCCTCCAGTTCTGTGACTCATCCCTTCATGTTTCCATAAGTTATTAATGGTCTTAAAGGATGAGGCTTGTGATTATCTTGTTTGGCTGCTGGAGAATTAACAGCCGAATTTATCAGCTCCCAGGGTGAGATGTGTCAAAAGCTACTGGAAAATCCATTAGGTCAGCAGTTACCGGGGATCTTTGTGGCCTTCAGGGAGACAGCCATCACCAGCCTGACCAGCTGGGACTCTGGCTGTGCCAGGGAGAGGCATGGCACTGTCCACGAATGACACAGCCTGAGCCCTCCAGGACAAACACAGGCTTGGGACAGAATCCTCCTCCCTTTTACAAACCTCCCTGAAGGAACAGGCACCACTGGCAGCATCCCTGGGGGAGCTCCTAAGTGAGGGAGCAGATGCTCTCTGCTTCCCTGCCCACCTCCCTTCCAAAATGATCTGACATGCCCAGAAAGCAGAGTATGGGAGATGATGATTAATAGCTTTGTTTACTTTTTTTCTGATCTGTTATAACAAGCAAGGAGATAACATTTGTTGAAATACAGATCTGTCATAAAAATAAACAACCAAAAATACAAGTAAAATAAAACAGCCTTCGTGTCTTAAACTTTCCAGATGTAAGTTTCTGAGTTCCCACTTGGGTTGTTATTATTATTATTACTACTATTACAATAATAATAGGATTCCCAGTCATGGAGTGGGACCAGCACTCGTATAGAAGCACAAGACTGGAGAGCAGAGGTGAGTGCAGCCAGCCAGGGGAGCAGATGTTGCCTCGCCTGCTTTTTTCAGCATGCTGAGCTTTCATAACCACCACGTCCACCGGGGACCCTCAGCAAGGCCAGGCAGGCTGGTGGTACCCTCACTGCACAGGGGCTCCAAGTCTTCCTTTAGTCATGGATTCTGAAGGCTCAGCCACACAGAAAGGAGGAGGAGGAGGCTCAGGAGCGGCCTCAAACCTCTTCAGGGAACGTCCCCTCCCTCTTTTGCTTCCCCTCCAAACATGGGTTAAAACTGCAGGGTCTGGAGCCAGGCCCAGGAGGTTTCAGTGCTCAACTTTCCCCCAAACCTGGGTCAGTTTAGATTTAGGGATTTGGCCTTTGTTTGTCAATGAGAAGGGCTTGCTGCAGACTCTGGATCTGAATTCAACCCTTCCCAAACTTCTGTGGGAATGCTCCGACCCATCTCTATTTGTCTTGGGTAGGGGAGTCGCTGTGATGCTCTGCAGTGGAACTTTCCACTAGTAACAACACCAGAGACAAAGAACTCATGCTCTGACCTTTATGAAACTATTCCTTAACAAAATTTACTCAAGTAAAGGATCCACAGTCCTCGTTGGTTTTACTCATTTAATTGATACGGACATAAAATATTTTGCGTTGTTTTAATAATAGTTTGGTTTTCTGCTATTTAAAAAAAAAAAAAAGGTTCATTTCTCCGAACATATTTTTAGCAAAAATATTTTGCTTGAACTTCTTTCCTCTGCCTTCAAAGGCTGCTGCACAGTTCTGGGGTGCTAAATACTAAACTCACATTCTATCACTCCATCTCCTCCCATTTGGATGGTAATCACAGGATCTTGATGCCAAACTCTGGAAGATATTTTTTCCAGCAGCAGCATCTGGCTTCTTGGCAGACCCCGCGAGCAGTTGTGTTGGCAGCAGTGGGAGCTGCCTGAGTCTGTCATGTGTTTAGGCTGCTGCAGAGCTGTCTGAACCGCCTTGTTGCCTTAGACACTGTGTTCTCCTGACTCCCATTCCACCCTGATCAATCTGTACTCTCTGGTAACGGAGTTCTGTCCATCCTGACGGGATCTCTGCAGAGCTGCTCTAATCAAGAATAATAATGGATGTTTGTGCAGCTCTTTTCAGCCCACCAGAGCACAGCTCCTGCTCCTGCAGACGGGAACTGCTCCGTGACCTCTGCGGAGGGATTTGTTGGTTTGTGCTCAATTGCAGGAGCCTCGGGCCAGCAGGAGACCCTCGAGGGCCAGGCCCTCTCCCAGTGCCCTGCCCCACGCCAGGAACTCTCTGACTAATTCCTGTCCCAGGGACACCAATCCTGCAGCCTGCACACTGACTCATGCAGCTCCTTCAAGGAGCCCCTTTCTGCCCCTGGGTACCTCCAAGGCTGTGTTCTGGTGAAGGCACAGCGGGAGGGATCCCCACTCCTGCTGCACAGCCTGGCAGGGGAAAACCTGGAACCTGACTTCCTTGCATGCTGAAGATAGATCGTAAAATTCAGAGGAGTAAAGAATGGATTTATTTCCTGCAATGCAAATTCTTAGACATAATTCCTGTTTCTGGAAAAAACATGCATTAGGAATAAAACCCCCTCTGCTCAGCTGTATAAGCCCTGTTAAATCTGAATTTCTCTCTCAGTTTGATCCACTCAAAAACCCACCAGGGTGCCCATCCAGCTCTCCAGATTGTGACTAAGTCTTTGCCCTCCTGTTCCCGCTGCTTTAAGAAGCATATTTCTTTAGATATGCACTTTTCTTCCACAGGCTCAACACTTTATGGGAGGAAGAAGAGTTTATTTTATGACATGGTTGTTAAGGATTTCGTTTAGCACCAGAAAGGCCCTGGATGGAAATGCTGAAGCCCAGAATTCTACCTGTGGCTCAAAATGGCTTTGATTTAAGAGAACACTATTTTGTTGAGGTTTTAACACCTATTCCAGATTACCAGCCTTGCTTAGTTCTGAGAACACAGGTCCAGAAAGGTGTAAATTGGTCCAGAAGGGAAGGGTGAGGCTGTGTTCTAAACATATGAAAATAGTAATAACAGTCATCATCATCATCATTATCATGATCTGTGCAGGATTTTCCACAAAAGCCAAAGAGAACCATGCTGCTCCAGCCCCAAAGCTGATTTCTATACAGAGACATTTGAAAAGCTTCTTGTGGTTTGACATAGTGTAAAACAAAAGTTTGGACACCTTGTTTATTTATGAAGTCTGAATTTGGAATTAATTCTGTTTCCCCTGCTTTAATATTGCCTTCTGCAGCTCTGGCATGGCTGAGGGATTTGTGTAACTATCTCCAAAAGATCATAATCATATAGAATTCAGGAACAAGTTTGTTCTTGTTTATTTACCAGTTGAATTCACCATCCCTAATTTCTCAGCACTTGCTGAGATATGACAATATCCAACCATGTAAATCTGGACATTTCAGAATGTCTGAATGAGAACCCTGACTCAGACTCACTTCCAGGCAGTTTTGCTGACATATGGATTCAGAAAGACCTGATCAGGTTTCAGACTTTTTCAGTTCTTTCTCTAAGATCAACACACATGCCAGACATTTTGTGATTCACTCGTCACTAATAAACAATTATTTTACTCTTGCAAAACCTCATTCTCCTGCTGTTCCCAGCCCCTATCAGAAATGCTGCTTTAATAAACTCTACTCATGTGTTTCATCTGGATTCACAGGAGTTCCTCTAGGGGTGATTTTGGATCAATATATTTAATTTGTTTTGTGGCATAGAGGAACATTCCTTCCTCATATATGTGGTTTACTTGTGTCTATGCATTCTGCAAAGGAGAACATAAGTCATTTAAGGAGCCAGCTTAGGAAATGTAAGGAACCACATTAAGAATTTAGGGAGATGGATTACTTGGAGGGATTCCTTTAAGACTCAATGGAAGATATTTTGCTGAAAACCTTTATGAAGAACTAGCCCATTAAGCATCTCAATGTATTCCCAGAAATTCCAGAAATGTTTAATCAGATATTTAGAATTTCCAATATTAACCAGAACCATTGCCAGTGGAAAGTTGGACTTCCAGCACAATATTTTTGAGTTATTAAGACAGATTTGCTTGTTGTTAAAAGGTGTTACTTCCCGGAATTCTTCTATGGAAGGGCTGGAGAAGGAACAGGTCATGGCAGTTGTGGATTTCTAAAATATCCAGAAATTATAAGCAAATCTCAAGGTATATCATTTGGTTTTACTCAACAACAAAGAGGTGGCAAGATGAGGTTCTAAAAGGAACCTGAGAGATCCATGTCCAAATGTCTGCTGGAAACCCCAGTTTGTATCTCAGCATTTGAAAGGTTTTCAGTGGAGCACCTGGGACCTGTATGATACCTCTGTTAAGAGCTGTGAAGGGCTGAACACTTTCCACTGCCTTTTTTCCATGAGAGTAAACCAAGGCCAGCTCTTCCCAAGAGCTGCTGAGCCATGCTCAGGATCAGGGGATCAGGTGTTTGGACAGGAAATTATTTTGCAATATGGGTCTGACCTGGGCAGGACAAGGGCAGAGAACCCAAGGGAAATCCTCACTCCAATGACTTTAATCAATAACCTCTTGTGCCTTCAGTTGAACCAAGGTTTTGTGCCAGTATCTGTGTAGTTCCCAACCTCAGAAGTGCCCAGCGTCCTTTCATGCAGCTGACACAGATTCAAGGATAAACTTTGCTTACTCACCTGGGCAGGTGCCCTCTTCCATTCAGTCAGTGCTTTGGGTCACTATCAATTCTCTGCAAATTGAGGGAAACCTCCTTCTAAGAATCCCATCATCTTTTGAAGTGCGCCTGCATTATTCTGGCAGTGCAGCTTTCCATACTTCTGAAAGGCTCAGAGCAATAAATCCAGCAAAGTATGGGACAGGTGGGCATTTACCACCCAGAAATAAAGCAACACACCTGATCTCTCTCTCCCTGTGGGCAGTCAGGGGGTTTTGTAGCTTTGCTGTGGAGAACGACTGAGATCTCAAACAGATCCTGACTGAGGGCTGAGACAAAGCCAAAAGGACGCTGGGCAAGAAAAGGGCACAAGCAGACAAGCACTGAAAGCCAGCATGCCTGCTTGTAGTAATTACATATCCTCTGAACAGAGAGAGACATGGTTCTCCCAGGAAAATCCTGGGAAACTGTGTAGAAACTGTAAGAAACTTAGACAAAAGAATTCAAACAATTATTATCTCTCTTTCTGTAACCATTGTTTATAGATATGGTTTTCCAGAGTGTGCTATTTGTAGTTCACCAGTGGTGTGAGATGTTTCTACTTGGAGACCAATCAAGTCTCACCTTAGTGAGTCACATTATAAAAAGACCTGCTACTTTCATTAAACACTTTTGCCTTCTGATCCACCTGAAGACTGGAGTCTTTCTTTCTGTCCCTGACTCAACAGCGTCACCTGCTCATCTGGGACAGGTTCCCAGCTCTGTCAAATCTTCTCCTACCTGCCAGTCACTTTGGGCCATCCCCAGGCCCGGGGCTGAAGCCAGCAGCTCTGCAGTGTGGGGCCATGGTGACAAACATGCAGCAAAAGGTGACATATGGCACTGATGCAGAGAAGGCTCTTGTTCCCTGGAGGGGAAAGATCTGAGATCTGCAGCTTTTGCAGAAGCACATGGATATTTACATAGAAATGAAGATTTCTTTTTAAAAAATAATCTAGCTGAAAGTAGGAAAAAGTATTCTCGCAGTAACTTCATCAGCACTGGCTAATTTAGCATTAAATCCCATACTCTCCCTGGCACTGCTGCAGAGGAAGGTATTTCCTGACTAGCTTGTTTCAAGTTTCATTCATAGGTACTGTCTAAAATTAGGTCCACCACTTTCATTCAGGTCCAAATCCTTTGCCTAGTGCAACATTTTTTAGAAACAGAAACTCAGCTGAATGTGCTCCATTCCCTGCCCTATTCCCCGGAGCTGGCAGAGGGCTGCACGTCCCACCAAGGGATGCCCGAGAGCTGGGCTGGCAGCGGGGGCTCTAAACCTGTGCCTAAATGCAAAGTATCTGCTTTTGTAAACCTGTGCCTAAATGCAAAGTACCTGCTTTTGTAAACCTGTGCCTCAGTGCAAAGTATCTGCTTTTATGGGTGATCCCAAACTCCACAGAGAAACAAACCCTCCCTTTGATTCCGGACAAAGCACATTCTGTGCTTTGGAGATGGAGATAAACAAATGCTTGGTGGCCAAAGTCTGCCCTGTGAGCTGGGCTCGCGTGCTGGAGCTCTGAAATGTGGCCAGAGGATGCTCTTGATCGCTTTGATCTCGTGGAGGCGAGAGCCTCGGGAGGCACCGAACTGCACATCCCACACTGTCTCACCACAGAGGATCTGCATTTCTGGTTGAGGCAAGCTGCAAAACCCCTGAGGGGGAAGGTTCGACACACCTACACCCTCACAGCCCCTTGGATTTATTCTGACCCCTGCTCAGTAACTTCATCCAGAGTCTTTGTGCTTGGAGTTGATTTTCATTTTGTAGTCTCTCACAGGGGTCTGAGTGGCACCATCCTCTGGACACTGTCCCCTTTCCAGGTCAACACAGGTAATCCTGATGGCTGTGGCCACCTCATGTGAACTGGACACCCCAGTGCAGCCTCTGCAGGTCTCCCCATCTCAGGTGGGGCCTTCCCACCTGCCCCAACACAGAAAGCTCATACCTGGATCCTTCAGAGCTGTCTTGGTGGCCCCAGAGAGGGAAGCCCCTAAGCTCCTTTGGTGCTGGGCTTTAGCAGCTCCTGCATTGTGTCCCCAGTGTGGATGTGGGGTGGTGGAATCCAGCCATGGCAGGTGGGTGATGCAGGGTGCCCAGGATCACAATAACAACATCAGACAAGCAAAAATAAAAAATAACCTTGGGGTGTTCCAAGCCCCCACCCAGGCCAGCTGGGCCCTGGTTCAGGCAGCTGGCACTCACTGAGAGACAAATGTGCTCCGAGGCCAGATGTGGCCACTGCAGCAGGAGGCACAAACTGCTGGCAAACAAACAGAAAACAGGCACTTTCTTTGGCAAAATCCAAGACAGAGAGCAAGCTGCCCATTTTTAGCACTCGTTAATTGTTTTAAAATCCATCTGAAAACAGCTGCTAAATAATTTTGCATTTTGACCCATATGTCTGAAGCAACAAATAACAATACATAAAATGCTGCCAGGAGGGGAATGGTGGCTGGGAGCACCAGCATTCCAGTGAACACTGCACCACCCACAGCTCCTGGCAGGGTTCAGACAACACTGAGGGAAGACCCTCCTTGATGCCGGGGCTGGACTCTCCTCCTCTGTCCCTTGTCACGGAAGGGAGGGACAGTCAGTCAGGTCAGCTGGTGAGACTCTTCTGTGATCATGGAGATTGTCCTGCCTCCTGTGAACACCTCTGAGGATGGCACTCCTGCCTGGGGACACACTTCACAGACACGAGAGGGAGCCAAAATTATTGGTGCAGACCAGAAGTTTAATTTCAACTGGACAAAGTCATTTGAGGTTTTCGACCTGAATATCAACTCAAAGCCCTCAACATCAACTCCACAGCACTGACAAGTGGGATGTTCTTGGGGAAATCCCAGGGCCAGGACGCACAGAGCACACAAGGATAAGACGTAAGGAACTATTGCTGTTTTTACGCTCGAGGCCTTCCAAACCACAGAGCTGGGAAGGTGCAGGCCGCGGCGGGGCTGGCCCCGGAGCCTCGCTGTGCGTCACACCAGGACTGCTGCCCTGGCTTTGTGTGGGCATTCCGGCACCAATTGGACACAGCCGAGTGTCTGCTTTGTGGGGAATGTGTTTCTTTTGCATTTAACTTGAGATTTGAAAAGCTTTTGCCTCCCTCCTCCCTTCCTCCTGGAGGCTCATGAATCACAGAGCCGCCAGACGAATGAGTCACCCAGCCAGTTCTTGGTCAAGCGTGCCAGTCTGGGAGGCTCTTCTGGGATGAAATGGGAGCAGGCCGGCTTTGTCGGTGACTGGCCATGTGTTGAGCTGCAGAAACTGCTCCTCGGGGTCATCCCCATCCTCTTTGTGAGCTGTTGCTGTCAGGTTGTAATTGCTCTTTTGTCAGGAAAACTTGTGAACGTCTAAAGGGAGGGCAGCTGGGAAGAGGCTGGGGCGTTTCTGAGGAAGGGCAGCCTCAGAGGCCTTCCCAGGACGGTGCTGCCAGCCGGGGCAATTGTTCTCCAAGGTCTCAGTTCATTGAGCTTGAACTTCCAAGCATGCCCGGCGCATCCTTGTGTCTGTGAACCAGCCCGGGGATGTGGCTCACAGCCCTGGGAGGGTCCCACAGCCCTGGGAGGGTCCCACCCACCCGCCCCTCAAAGGCTCCCCGGCACTGCAGGTGCCCCAAATGAAACCCACAATTGAGGGCTCTCTGGTGGTGAGCACTGGTACAGACCACACACAGTTTAATAATTGGAAATATGGCAGGCTAAAAAACAGTCGCCTCAATTTATTCAGGAGTAGGAAACTTAAAATCTGCCAGCAGTTTGTCAAAATCTCTTTTTTTGTTGTTCTTGTTTTCCTTTTTGAAAAAAAAAAAAAATAGTTGGGGTTCCAACTCTCCCATGTTAAAATACACTGTGGGGTTCTGTTCAGGCATTCAAAGAGAGTCTGATCTCCCCAGGAATCATCTGTTTCATTATCACTAACACTCTGCTCCCCTCGGAAGCCAGTTGTGCCCTCTCCTGTATCTCCCATCTCTTCTGCTCCAGGAACAACCACAGTGGGCAGGTGACACATGGAGATATATGAAGAGGCATGAAGGAAATGGGAAGAGGCTACTTGCAACCAGATTTCCAAAAGTTGTCAGCAATTGGAACTCTATCCTCAAACAATTTGGTATATGCAAAAATGTGGCCCTAACCCTTTCTTGCTTAACATCCACCGGCAATTATTCACCTCTCATTCACCATTCCAAACAAACCTTTAGAAAACAAAGCTCCCCATCACCTGAAGCACAGACCGAGCCAGATCTGCCTCACAACCCATTCCATTACAATCCTCTGCAAAGGAAGAGAAAACACTAAGAAAAAAAAGTTGCAGTTAAGTGATTTACCTTAAAACCTATTTATGTGGAAGGTGACAGGAGTTGCTGGCCTGTGGGGTGAGTATGGCCTTGCTGTGTCTCTAACACCACTTTGGTTGTCCTGTTCTTCCACAATGCATTACAGGGGCCATCTCAGGAGTCCCCTGGAAGATCCTGGGTTTACACTCATCTATTATCTTCTCAAGTCTTTGGCTGTAGAGATTCAGGAATGTTCCAGAAAAGTTCCACCTTAATAAATTTCTGTCAAAGTTTCTAAAATGACAGTGAAAGATTTGCAGCTCCAGCCATGTTCTCTAAGCTTGATTTTCTACAAAGGAACATGTTGCTCCTTTTTTTCTCCCCATTTACTGTAAACCACGAGGCCAAGGAAGGTTTGATAGTTCTGGGATTAAACATTTATGAAGATGGAGCTCTGCACACCAGCCAAATAAAACTTGCTTTTAAATAAGGACTACTTACTTACACCAAGGAAACTTTTTCGTGGTGCCTGCTCCTGTCTAGTGCTGAATTGCCCTTTTCAGTGTAAGTGCTTGTTTTATCATCATTTACACACACAAAACCATGGCAACAAGGAAACACTACAGTTGTATTAATAGGAATGTCTGCTTACTTTCTATTGACCTTTTGCTTAGGAAAACGAAATAATCAGAGCTTCAGCTGATATTGAACAAAATCAGACTTAACAGTGCCTGACAGCATATCTGCCTTGAAGCATCCTCTAGCATTTCTTCAGAGACTTTTATGGAAGCCCATGGACACGGACTGCACATTCCTGGTACCTTCCTTCTGACAAAAAGCATAGAAATGTCAAGAAAATAGAATCACAAAGACGTGCAAAGATTTTCCCAAGGATCACAGCATTTCAACATTTTCAAGATCCTTTCAGTGATGAAATTTCACAGCAAACATCTCAGCTTTTCATTAGGGTCTGTACCTAAGGCTGCAAGAGCCAAGAGACATCAGCTCAGATTAAGACCCAACATTTAAGTCATTTTTTAAGAAAA
Organism: Hypocryptadius cinnamomeus; assembly: GCA_013400635.1. Lineage (NCBI taxonomy): Eukaryota > Metazoa > Chordata > Aves > Passeriformes > Zosteropidae > Hypocryptadius > Hypocryptadius cinnamomeus. Next base: position 93,633 of record VYZP01058305.1, read on the forward strand.
ACTCCGTTGTCCCACCTTGAGGCAACAATTTGAAAGATGTGCAGCTTCTGCAGCTTCTATTGACTGTAAAATTATCCCCAGCTCCATGAGGAGGAGAGTCTTGGTTGTATCCAAATTTACTGGCACCGGTAGTTGAACAATGTAATTTGCTTAATCTCCTGTCTGCAGCTCTCCCCCACAGCTGTTGTCTTCTCAGCTCCATGCAGGAATACTTGGGAAGAGACACTGCCAGCCAATATACAAATATACAGATATAAAATTTTTAAAAATTATCTTTTCATATTCTAATGGGAAACCAACATATAGAAAAAACCCAAATTATTGGTGAATGTCAAGAGGATCAAATATCCTATTCTTTAATTTTACTGCTGAGCTTAGAGTGGGCAAAGCATCTCTGTAGCTTTGGACATGAAAGTTAATCAAAATGTTCTGGAGGAAAAGGAGACAGAAAATATTTTGGAATTTAACTTATTGCATCTGGTGACTGATACACTGAGTTAACTGAGACAAGATGCATCATTATGAACTAAAAGTGCTCTTGCTGCCTGTGAACTGAAGCTCTTCAGGAGTAACAGAAGCACCTCCAGAACATTTTCCTGGATATTGAGATCAGATATGGGATTGTCACTGCTTATCTGGCACTGGATTCTCTTCTTTCTTTACTCATTACTGAATGAGCCAGATGAAAGGATAGTAAGTAGTCTTTACCAGTATACACCCTTTTTTCTCCTGTAACCAATATTTTAGAAAGTACTCATGACACAAACTTCACCATCCAGCAGGTGATCATGTACATAATTTCTAGTGAATAGATTTTCAGATCCTTAGTCTTTGCATTTCTCCTAAGTCTTCATCTGACTGTGTGACTTTGATAAAACTCAATAAAGCTGCCTAGCAGAATTCTTTAAAATATGCCAAAACCGTGTTTTCCTTTCCTGTTCCTTTTGTGGGTTTCTCTTCTGTTTCCTTTTTCTGCTTTATTTTTCAGAGTGGGAAAAATAGGGCTGGATCATTTTGATTAGAATCTTGTTGGCATTAAATACTGCAATTAAATAATCTTTTGGTGTCAATACACAAAGGAAAAAATCCTGGTTTCAGGGAAATTATACCTTTGATTGTGGTGAGACCAGTTGGTGGGCTTTTTAGTCCTTACAATCTCCCCTCACAGGATGATTAATCATATGAGGAGGAAATATCTGACTGTATGTTTGTGAAGAACTGTTCAAATGTACGCCACTTAGGAACTGTTTTGTTAAGCATTTTTTGTCCCTCTCTGAGTTACTTCATTATTCCCAACAAGATGTTAAGACCCAAGAAAAAGAAAGCTTTTCCCAAGAGGACGATTACTGCTTGAAAGCAGTCACCTGTATGTGTGTAAATTAATTGCATGAGGGATTATTTATTCTCTTGATGGTATTTTCAGGTAATTGTTTTTAAAGATGATGAGGAAGGGCCTGGAGTATCTCAGTGCCCAGGAAAGGCTGAGAGAGCTGGGGCTGTTCAGCCTGAAGAGGAGCCCCAGCTGAGAGGGACAGAGGTAAGGGCAAAATGCCAGACAGAACAGTATTCCTGATGAAATGGCTATGAGTGTAAAGTTTGGAATGGTCCCTGGGCATTGAGAACAGCCCACCAGCTCTTTGGAACCCTTCTGCAGAGCATCATCAAATCCCAGGCCAACAGCTCTTGTGGGAATGGGCAATTTCCACGAGACTTTCCTGTCCCTGATGGTGGCATCACTCCCTCACCATGCAGGGGACAGACTCCCAGGTGTCACTGGTCCCTCAGTAGTGCTGGCAGTGAGTGTCCGCAGAGGTGATTTAACCCCAGGAGAGGGGAATCACCCCCAGAGGTTCCAGCTCTGCAGGGAACACAAACAATTAATGCAGACTGGTTTCTTAACTTCCACATTTCTGAAGTGAGAAGAGGTGAATCCCGCTCTTTTTATCTTTCTGCACCAAGAACTGGAAAGGGATGCAAACAAAACATGCTCTGGGAGAAGGGGTGTGAGTGAAGAGCTGGTGTGGAAGGCTCCACACCTGGGTTTTGTTTCTGAAACGTTTCAACAAGCTGCACTCTCATGGTGCCCGAACACTGTGTAAATAGAATAAACAGAATTTTCTTGTCTGTTTGGATTATAAGGTGTTCACTGTGAGGGTATGTGTGACACCTGGGAAGTCCTGAGTTTTACTACGAGACAAAACCAAAATCCTCCACGCTTCTGAAGATGATTTCATGACTGTGGGAATCAGGAGGACAGAACAGATAAGGAGCCAAAGGTGCTTAATGAAAAATTACAGTGGAAGTCTTGTCCTAAATCAGTGGCTCACAAACAGTTGGCAAAAGGCAAAGAAATGAAACCTGTCACTATTCCACCACTACCCATGTGAGCTTTCTATGTGGGCCAGCTGTACTGTAACACTTGTGGCTCTTGAACATCCACAATCTCATTTGTAGCTTATAATTTGGTTTTCCTTGAGATCTTTGTTGTCTCAAGTTTCTCTACTCAGTTCCTGAAGAGAAATCATGATCAAAAGCTCAGTCAGAACAGTGTGAGTGGCAGGAGCATGGACGGGACACCTGACATTCCGTGAGTGAGGGAACTGCCGGAGCCCCAGGTGTGCTGCAGCCAGGGATGCACCCAGTGCTGCTCCTGCACTTCCACCAGGTTCTTGGGACTGGGAGAGTCTTGTGAAATCAGACACTTGTGCCTGTAAAAGCAGCTGCAATGGGCAAATGGTTTAAATTAAAGAGTGAGCCAATCCAAATTTCTCCCTGAGAAAAAGGAAAGGGATGGAACGCAGCTATCTGAGAGCAGCTTTTGGGGTTGCTGGGCTCCAAACAAAGCATTCGCAGGTGCCCGAAGGAAGTATATTTGCACTATGCTGACTTATCAAACCACATGATTTACAGGGATGTGGGCAGACACTTCTCGAGCCATCTCAAGTTTAACTGGGCTGGGACCATCCCTTTTATCTTTTGAACAAACTCTAGCTTCAAGTTTCACTTCTTACTAGACGTGGCTTACGCCCTGTGGAAAAAAGGACAGATCCTGTCTGTTCCATGCTTGCTCATAGCCAGACTTTTAGTAAATCAGATGTCTCTGGCTCTGCTGGGATAGAGCCTGGTGCTGGGGTGAAATAGGTGTGGGAAGGAAGGACTGAGAGCTAAAAGAGGGACTGAAAATATGGAAAGAGAAGGTTTCAATGCAGAAGTTCAGCCTCCATTATCAAGGCACAGAGAAAGGGAGGGCACGCATTCCCTAAAAAATTGCTGGGGCAGGTAACATCAGATTTCAGTAAAAAAGGTCATATTGGGCCAGTTTACAGGGATCAGTGCTTCCCAAACAAACTTGCCACATGCCTGTTTTCAACACCAGCCAAATGGGGAGTGGGGACTGTTGGATGACTGCTCTCAGGGCCAACCAGCAGCACTGTGGGGTTTGGTCTGTTATTGTCTCAGCTGCCCAGACCAAATTGTCCAGTTGGTAATGATCCATCCAGTTTTTCTACTAGTGTTCCCAACATGGCCTGGGATCTCCAGGCCAGGCTGTTTGTTTGTTTGTTTGTTATTCTCTATTCTCATGTAAACCCTTCCCAAGCCCTCAGCCAGAGGTTCTGATCCTGCACAGAGGAGAGGAGCTTTTTGGTTTGGGAGCTTTTTTGCACCTGAAAGGATAAAAGGAAAAGCAGCAAACATCCACTTCTGTCAGCAACCAGCAGGAAAAGCACAACAGAGAATCACCCTGGACACTGAGGAAACTCCTGCTCTCTGGTGTCCTCCTGCTGCCTACAACTACAGTGAAAGTAAACATTTAATGGGGCAACCCAAAGATAATGTGACTTTTAAAGCACTTTTCTCCTGTACCTTTGGCCTATGCCTGTATTTGTGTATAAACCACTGTACTTTCCACATTTGGCTTCTCTTGGTCTCCAGTCTGCTACTGAACTGATGTCTGACAGCCCCTGGTTGCCCTCCACTGATTCATCCCATGCTCCTTGGGCTGCTCAAAACCTGGGTGAGTTATTATTTAAGTAGGAACTAAACAACAAACATAATGCATAGAGAAATTGGGCTACAACCTCTTCTGCTTCTTTACTGGATTTTCACAGGGGTTCAAGCATTAATTTTCAAGCTGGCAGGAATTCTATGTTTGGTTTCCCAGACCCAGGAGTGGTGGTTGCACGTTGTCCCCCCATGGCTGATATGTGGAGTACACAGATCTGTCACAGCCCATTGCTGTGGAACTTTTTAGCTCTCATTGTCCAGTTCTGCTCTTCAGTGAGCCCAAGTGCCAAGCTGTGTGGGAGTTTGCACCAAATTCAGGATGTGGGGGCCTCAGAGGCTTGGAGTAACACAGAGGGAACAAGCCAGTCATGGCATGAGAGTCACCATCTCACCCATTGCTTAATGGATTCCAGATTTGCTTTCTCAGTTATTTTATTAAAGAGGAAAAGATTGGGGGTGCAGATTGTGTTAGCCAGTGATACTCCCCACTCTCTTGCCATCAATCCCTTTTTTCATGCTGTTGCTATTTTGAAGCAGTGAAGGAGAGTGGTTTGCAGATCTACCTTTGCCCATAAGCTGACACCTTAGCTCTGTTCTTTCCAGGGAAAATTAAATCCAGGGACTATTTCCCTGATATCTTTGGCTTGTTAGAGAAGGAGTTTCTGTTTTGGTTTGTCCTTGCCAACCCTGGAGCTGAGAGCAGTGTCTCTGACAGGGGTTTAGAGCAGTGGCTCTGGCAGAAGCTGTGTCTCTGCTGCTGTGAGGACACAGCCAGAGCCTCGCTCCTGAGCTGGGACTTGTTTAGCCCAAGGCTCCAACAGTCTGAAATCAAACTGGCAACACCAGGAAGGATTCAAGGACAAGAAAGAGGAATTCACTGAGTTAAAGGACTAGGAGCAGAACCTGCAGTGTGATGCTCACCTGTGCAATGGCTGGGTTAGTTATGGAAAGTCTGACTGTTCAGCAAGAGGGACTTTCAAGATTCCAGTTTCAGAGACTGTGAAGAGAACTTCCAGACTGAAATCATCATTGCTGCTCATGCAGAATAACATGACTTGCATTACTCATTTTATTTTTAGAATAAAAAGATTTTATTTTTTCCTGTTTCCATCTTAGCAAAGCCACTGAGAAATTCTGCTTTTCCTGTGGAGTTCATCTTTCACAAAATCCTTATGGTAATACCTAAATATTCTTGTTATCTCCATGACTTCAAGAAGCCACAATTCACCCACAAGTACTGCAGAAAGTACCTTCTTGTTGTAGACTGGAATAGTTTTAAAGTCCTATCTTTAATCTCCTGAAGAGCAAAGCCAAAAATTAATTAAATAAAACTTTTCCAAATACTTTTCCAAATTATTTTAATACTGCTGTTGGGAAAGGGAGGGTGTTGGGCATGATTAATAATAGTAGGTAAAGAAAATATTTTTGCTTCAAAGAATAGCTTTTATATATGGTGACCAGTTCAAATGACATGGCAGGATTGGGGTGGATGCTTCAAAATCCTCAGCCTTGTCCGTGGCACCCCAACACCAGCAGCCCAACATCCACTCCTGGATCCACAACAGCAGTTTCACCTCGTAAAGAGTATTTGTCTGTTGAGACTATCTGCTAGAAATTCATCACAATATTTAGACTGGATTCTGAAACAAAATTGAAATTCCCACAAAATACCGGGTTACCTATAATAACACTCCCTGTGCCAGTCAAAAAATACCCCTACATTAAAAATAAGTATTATTCAGATCACCTACAAGTACTGCTTAAGTACAAATCCAGGGGAGTTCCATTGAGGAAAAGTGAGGTTATATTCTGCTTTGGAAGAATTAATCTGTAGCAAGTATCCTGAGGTTTTTCTTTTTTATCTCAATGTTTTTCCACTCATTATTTCCTTTTCTTTGAATGAACCAGAGTTGACAAATTGGCCTGGTGCTATCCAAGCCACATGCTGCTTGACTTCATGGCACTTGTGGTTTTAGGGGATTCATTGTTTGCAGAGAGAATCTTTTTTGCCGGGAAGATCAGACTTCTGATGCAATCCCATGAAACCCACAAACCACCTCCCTGTTCAGACCTTCAGGCCTGGAGTAATTTTTCTCTTTCTGATGAATTCTTGGTAGATGTGCCAGATCCCAGGCCATGACTAGAATCCTGAAGAAATCTGAAAAATTTGTTTGGCAAAATCTCTAGAGATTGTTCTGCTTAATCTGCAGATGGCTCATTTCAGGTCCCACACTACTGTGGAAAATGGCTTTCCTCTTAATTGGTGTCCCCACCCCTCTCACCAGGGACGTGCTAGTGAGGAATGGAAATAGATGTGTGCCTGGAATATCTGAGAACTCCAAGAATAATTCTTACCACCTGTATCAAGCACATTCCTCTTCAGATCACTTAAAAGTCAAAGAAGCACCTAATTCTCTTTCCAATATGCCAAACCGAGTTTAAAACTCAAGTTTTGTATTGCCCACCAAGGCTGGCTGTAGATGATCCTCCTCAATTCATGTGGGACCCCACTGGTTGCAAGGATGCCACTGCTTATTCGAGGGATCAAAGTGGTGTTTGTGTTGAAATAGGAAATATGGGACAGGTTTTGGTGCTGAAATTGTGCAGCATTCCCCATGAACACCACCCCCAGGGATGTGGATGGCAGTTCACCTCTGGATGTAAACCTGCAGTGGAGAAAAGGGGTTTGCTTCGAACTGGTGCCTCGAGTCAGCAGCCAGCACTGTGCAGACAGACAAGAGCTGGGATTTTCACACCATCATCTGTGTCTTTTGTGGACATTTTTGGGGACAGGTGTCAGATACTGGTGAGTGCAGCCATCCAGGGACATCGAATCATGGACTTAGAGAATGGTTTGGGTTGGAAGAAACCTTAAAGCCCATCCAGTGCCACCCCCTGCCATGGGCAGGGACATCTTCCACTGTCCCAGGCTGCTCCCAGCCCTGTCCAGCCTGGCCTTGGGCACTGCCAGGGATCCAGAGGCAGCCACAGCTGCTCTGGGCACCCTGTGCCAGGGCCTGCCCACCCTCCCAGGGAACAATTCCTAATTCCCAATATCCCATCCATCCCTGCCCTCTGGCAGTGGGAAGCCATTCCCTATGTCCTGGCACTACCTGCCTATGTAAACAGTCCCTCTCCATCTCCTTATGGATTTGGTTATTGTCTCTGTATGCACTGGTGGTTATATTTTCATTCTTGTTATTCTGGTACTGAAGTCACTCGTTTATCTGCTCAGGTAGAAGAAATAAATCCAGCATTGTTTAAGGAACCAGCCCTATGCAATAGATACCAAATAACACATCCCAGAGTGCCCCCCCAGTGAACACTGAGAGCACAGGGTGCCCTTGCACACACCCTTGGAAAACATCACTACAGCAGTGAAAATGAAAACCTGCTTGGAAATCATTTGCTATACAGGAACCAGAAAGCAGAAAGAGGGATCCTATAGCATTTTAAGGAACAGCCAGACACTATACAAACCCTCCTTAAACCCCGGCTCTCCCATCCAAATTTGGATTCCCCAAGCTCTACCTAACATGCACTGTAATAAACAGTACCAGGGGGAGGGTACAGTGAGCAAACCCAGAATAATGGCATGTGTGAAAAGCTGCTTCCCAGCATGGCATTGTTCCAGAGTTACATATGGAAATTAATATCCTAATTAATAAGGGGTCATGAAGCACTAAATATTGAGGGCAGGCAGAAATTGCTGGAGTGCTTCTATGGCACAACACACTGGGGGCACAGAGATTGGCAAAGATGTGCTAGATGTACAAAAATATTTGGAAAATTTTTCTGTCTTTCCAGTCCAATCCTCTCTCTGAGGATTATATGCAAGTGTTTCACAGCACTCCAAGCCAATTTAGAACGATGTGATAAACCAGCTACCAATTCCACTCTGTCTCTCCATATCCAGCATTCTCAGACGCTGATGGAGCAAAGAAACTAAAGGGAACTAAACTGATAAACATGCCAGAAAAAAATTTTTGAGGGCTCATAATTCAAATCCAGTGAAAAAATTATTTTTCATCCATAATTTCTTCTTTCCACCAAGAGGTACAACATCCAGCAAGTTGGAACAATGTTGATTGAGCAAGTCCTGAGCCAGGTAAAAGCTGCCCTTCCACTGTGAACACAGCAAGCAGGTTACTGGAGCCTTAAGTTTCTGATGGACCCCCATTCCAGCTGGTTTTCTACCTAAAAAGGACAATGTCAACTTTTACTACAGGAGGATTTAGCCCATACAACTCCAAAATGAAAGATGTAGCCAGATTGTTTGGGAGGTTGTTTGATTGTTTGGGGTTTTGCTTGCTTGTTTTGGTGTTGAATTTTTCAAAGACTGATCATGGAAAATGTTAATCCTAAAATATTTTCAGAAAAGATAAAGTTATAATAGAGAAATCCTCTGGCTGCTCCCAAGAGTTAAACCAAGGAACAAGAACTATCCTTCAACAGCAGCTCTGGTATTCACCCAAGAAAAATCCTATCAGACCAGCCAAAATCATGACTAAGAAGAGACTGAATTCACAAACATATTATATGTGAAAATGTTAATACCATGGTACAATCCATCTTCCAAACCCAGTTGTGCTTTGCCAGAGCCCCTCGGGGCAGGAAGGCTTTGGAGTAGTTGCCCACTCGAGGTTTCCACCCAACACTTGGCCACAGTAAAAGCAACACATGACCAGGGCTGGGGAAAGAGATAAGAGGGAATGAGAGCTCCAGTGAGACATCCACTGCTTTCATCATCTCTGGGAGGGACAGAGAGCTGTGCACAGCAGAACTGCCAATGGCAAGGCAAAGGAATCAGAGCTGTAATCAAACAATGTTTGAATCATTGGTACCAAACCTGAAGCAAGGAAATGTCCTCAAAAGTGGGCAGGAAAGCTGGACTGGGATTCTGAGTTCTGTGCCTGCCCTCAGTTGCTCCCTGTGGTTCTGAGTGGGAAAATACCAATTCAATGCCCTGGTTTTCAAGAGCCACACAGGGCTGGGATGGATCTCACATGAGGCACACAAGCAGCAAAATGCAGATTTTTGTCACGCTGGTGCAGCCAGCTCTGGGTGAAATAGATTGGTGCTACTTTCCCTCCTGCTCAGTGGGTTCAAGGCACCAGGCTCATGGTAGCAGCTACTAAACCTCCCAGAACCTTCTCAGGACTAGTAAATGACTAGCTTCATTTTATCTACACAATTAATAAGCTTCATTTTATCTACACAATTTTCCATTTTCTTTGAAAGGTAAGCTGCTTCCTAGACAGACCCCCACAACAAAATCTTTGAAGCCCCTTCTCGTGCCAGTGGCTTAATCTCCTTTACTGATTCACAGCCCTGAGGTCTCTGCAGCCTGTCCTGCATCACCAGTGCCCTCACTGCCCCAAACCTCAGGAGTCTCCTGACAGGTGACAGGCAACTGTGGCTATCTGAGTGTCTCCCCTCTGTCTCAGAGCCCTTCAGAAGGGAAAGGCTGCTGGAAGTTCTTCTCAGCTATTTAACAGAACTGGGCAGGAGAATATATCCTGGTCCCCTGGTACCAAAGGCTGGGTAGAGCTTTCCACAGGTCTGTCCAGCTGAAGCAAAGTGGTGATGATGCAAAAATAGGATGTCAAAGCAAAAGAGAGAAACAACAGCTCTGGACAACACAAGCAGCTGCTGCAATAAAGCGTGTCAGATGATGTTGCCTCCACTCCAGGACTCCAATTGTCCCTTTAAAACTGGGGTGTTTTTTAAGAAAGAAGTTTTTAAAAGCTCATGGAACTCACACAACATCACACAGTAAAATGTCCTGTTCAATACTATTTGACTCTGGAAAAAAATCTGGTTTAAACTTTAAACCTCTGGAAAAGTTGGCACATGTCATTACAATACATTGCATGCTGGATGCTTGACCCAGTGATGGGTGAACTGCAGAAGAATGGAGTTATCTGCTGGTTTTTTATTCCAGAAATAAGGCTAAAACCATGGGGATGCCAAATTAATGAGAATTTTAGCCCTTCCTGGGGTCTCTGGTCTTGGTTTCATGATTGTTGCTAAAAGGGGGATCTCAAATCCAAGTTTTTACAAGAGAAGCTGACCAACCAATTCCTAAAACTTGGGCAGAACCCTCCCAGAAGACTTCATCAAGCCCCTCACAACCCACAAGAATAGTGCAAGGAAAATCACCTACAGAATGCTTTAAACAAAATATAAAGAATATGAAATCAGAAGCAAGGGATTTTAATATTTCAATCACCAAACTAAGTCTTAATATTAAACTGAAAATTCTGACCATTACACAGAGAATAATTTGGAGAGAGGTTGTTTATAACATTTCATGAGGAACTAGGATGGACTTCAGAGAGGAGTGAATTTGTGTAGAATCACTGGATGGTTTGGGTTGGAAGAGACCTTGGGGATCATCTCATTCCACCCATGCCATGGCAGGGACACCTTCCACTGTCCCAGGCTGCTCCAAGCCCCAATGTCCAACCTGTCCTGGGACTGCCAGGGATCCAGGGGCAGCCACAGCTGCTCTGGGCACCCTGAGCCAGGGCCTGCCCACCCTCCCAGGGAACAATTCCTAATTCCCAATGTCCCATCCATCCCTGCCCTCTGGCAGTGGGAGCCATTCCCTATGTCCTGGCACTCCATACTTACTTGTTAGCAAGTAGTTTATCTCCATCTGTTTTGTAGGATATGAGACACAAAAATCTCCCCTCTTCCTAAGGTTTCATCAGATCCAGTCTCTCACACAAAACTCCAGGCAACAGAGGCTCCACAAGCTGGACTTCCATCCTCATGGACACAGGCCCTGCAGACCTGGAACCCCTTCTTGGGCCCGGGGCTACACACTCCTGAGCTGGAAGAGACCTTCTTGTTGTTTTTTTGTATTTCTTTTATAAAACTTACTTTGGGGCCTCTGTTGAAGTGCCAGGAGCGACAGAGAAAGCAGCAAGTGAGGAAGAAAGAGCTGCTGGCAGCGGGCTGTGGATGTTGTGCAAGAGATCTCAGAGTTGGAGATGGTTTGCAGCACAGACACCAAGCACCCCGTAAAATGTTTCAGATCTCCTGAGCACAGCTCCAATAGGCTTTGAAGTGTTGACATCACATAAAATAAAATGCATTGCTGTCCAAGTTATCCCATTGGTTTTCCCCCCTCTCCTCACTTTGATGGCTTCTACAAAGCATTTTATATGGCTGAATAAATTTGAGTAACTCTTTACAAGTAAATCAAACCAAAATGATTAAAAAAAAAAATTGGATGCTAGCTACCAGGCTCTCTTGAAAAAATTCTGTGTGTTTCCAAATACTCTGAGTACAAGATGGTGTGATGCAGCCTGGTGGGTAAACAGCCCTGGAGATGAACCTCTCCAAGGCACTGGGGTTTTTCAGCCTCAGACAATCACTGCTTCCCAAATTAAGGATTAGCTTTGTGATTAATTGACATCTATCAAAAAATCAATTCTCTTGCCTCTCACTTACATTCTGTCTTTTTGTGCAAGTAGTTGTGTGAGGTTTTCAAAAATAAAATTTGCAAATTAAGATTAATTTCTAACGGGATCCTTGGCCAGATCTCCTTCTCTGTTGCAGCAGATGGACTTTTGTGTGAAATATTTTTCCTTAGTTGCTATAGAAACATGCCAACATATTTCTGCTTAAGTGATTTGCTGGAGAACTGTTTGTTGTGTTGCCCAATGCTGACAGGAGTGAATCATTTTTAGTCTTCAGTCAAGGCTGATTAAAACCTGGTCTCTGGGTGTCTAACTGCTGCAGACTGCTGCTTACAGGGGGGACATCCTGCTAAAGTCATTATGGCTGGGACATTTGCAGCATGCCTTGAAGTAAACGAGGCAGGTGGAAGGCTAAAGCTACAAAAATGACTAAAAGCTGAGAAAAACTCAAGGCTGAAACACAACTGGATGTAAAAAAAAAAAAAAGCAGAAAATTTATGATGACCATTAAAAATGTGATTTATAGGATAATAGGTTCTAGAAGGCAATTATGATGGAAACAATCCCCAAATGACATTTTCATGTGAAAGGACAGGTCATGTGCCTTCCAAAAGGTGTTTGAAGGAATGAACCAAGTCCAGCCATGTCAGGCACTGCAAGGACCCTGCCCACAGCCAAGAACAGCAGGTCTGGCCCCATGCAAGTCCCACACCACAAACACAGCTCAGGGCATCCCACCAAGTGATGTTTTCTACTAAATCAGGGCTGAAATGCTTTGCTGTTCAGACCCCAGTGAACCTGGCCTCATCAGCAGCAAACTGAAGATGCTGGAGGCAGAGAATCCCAGACTGGTTTGGGTTGGAAGGGACCTTAAAGCTCATCCAGTGCCACCCCTGCCATGGCAGGGACACCTTCCACTATCCCAGGCTGCTCCAAGCCCCAATGTCCAGCCTGGCCTTGGGCACTGCCAGGGATCCAAGGGCAGCCATAGCTGCTCTGGGCACCCTGTGCCAGGGCCTGCCCACCCTGCCAGGGACGGATTCCTTAAGGGACAGTCAGCATGCAGGAGTGTGACTGATCCAAGCATTTCCTCTCTTCAGTCTGTGTTCCAGACAGAGGAGGTGCAGCCTCAGAAATTGAAATTAAAGACCTTTGCCTCTCAGTTTCTCAGGAGCTGGTGCTGAGGGTTATTTCACCTGTTCTCCCCCAGCCCTGCTTTGCCTCAGTTCTACCCTTGTAAAGCTCAGCAGAGGACACTGTTCACAGGCCACTGCTGTGGGACCTACTCCCAAATCTTCCTGTGAGAAGGAAATGATCACACAGTGGTTGGAGTCTCAAAACATCTGAGGAAGGTGTGTGGAAAAAAGCAAACCCTGAGATTAGACAGAAGAAGCAATTCCCACTTCCCCCAGAAGCCAAACTGAGAGCAGGCCATGTTATTAAATTGCTTCATAAACTTAAATTTCCCTGTTTTGACAATAATCTGATGTGTAATTGAATGCTTAAAATATGTTTTTTAATGAACTTTCCTGCAGAGTTGGCTGCCCAGCCTGCCTTTTGTGGGCTACCAAGAGGTCTGCTCCTCAGGGTTAGCTCTGAGCCCTGCGTTGCTGAGCCCTCAGAGTTGTTTATAACAGCCTCTTTAACTGGCATTTACTCCCTGCTTTAACATTTTCCTCATTTCTGTCCCTATTTTTGAAGAACACTCCCACAGTGGCAGCTCTCCAACTCCTCTTACCTCCAAGAGAAGGCAGGCTACCAGCTACCTTTATAGTTGCAGCCAATTTTTCTGCTTGGACAGCTTACAGGGGATCTTAGTTGATGGAATAGTTGATTCTCTGCCCATGGCAAGCGTATGAGTCATCCCTCCAAAAAATATAACCTTGCTGTCCCTCTCCGAGCCATGGAGAGGCCTGAGGGGCCAAGAGGCTCTCTGGATACAGCTAAGGTTGTAATGTTATTTCTGTTATGGCCAAGGTTTGTATGATTTAAAGGTAACTTGCAGAAAATGGAGGACCAGGGAAGTCCACCCAGAAGGTGGTTTGGTTCTTGGTCCCATGAAGTTACTAACAAGATACCCTGGAGGAGCACATCCAGAAGAGGCAAACATTGCTCTCATCCAGGTTCCTTCACTGCCCAGCTTCGAGCCCTCGAGGAGTTACTTGGATTTTCATCATGTGGTGCTCCCATGTCTCCCAGCACATGCAAACTCAAATCTCCACCCTCTGTGCCAGTTGGGAGATTGGCATTTTTATTCCATTTTTATGCCTGAGGAATAAGGATCTGCAGCAGAAGACAATCTCTTACAAAGAAATGTTCAGATGTGTCCCCCTCTGCCTTGCTGAGCCTGCACATCTAGAAGAGGACACAATCCAGACAGGAACAACCTCACTTCACCGTAGAGTTTGTAGAATTACAGCAGGGCTTCAGCCTTGGGCGTTCAAGTACCCTTTGATGGGGGAAGAGGCAAGTTTGGAGACATTTATTAAATTGATTCTTCAGGCACCTCTAAAATAGTAACAGTAAAGAAGTCAAAATTCCCTCCCAGTCCTCATATATCTCTGTAGTTGTGGAGCATGAACTTTTCTGGAGGCTCCAGTCCTGGAAAGTGTGATGCCTGTTAATTTGGACAGGTAGATTGCCCCATTGAACTCCATCAGATGTCCTGCAGATTGATGGAAAACACTGCTTTGCTTTCTTTGGCATTGGGTGACAGTTTGGAAGCATTCTTCAAGAATTATAAAACAAAAAAAAAAATGTTGGCTGAATGTCTTATTTCTGAAAGAAATGAACTTCAAATGTTCATCCTCATGAAAGACACCCCTTCTGTTAGAGACAGAAACTGGGCAGGCCTTGGGTCTCCTCCAGCGTGGGATCCTCGTGCTCTTGGGTTCCTTGGTTTGCCACAGATCACTGTGCCTCTCCCGTGAGTTCCAGAGAGCTCTCGCAGTCATCAAAGCGTGGTTCTGTTCTGCTTTTTGCCTTTCAGCACTGATGGAGACGTGGATGAGTAAAGACAGATAAGGGGTAGGCACAAAGCAACAAGCTCCAAATTTCCTGTGAATTTAACAGCAGAGCATTTGGAAGGGTAACAGCGCTCCTGTCACAGGAACTCCAAGTGTGGATCAAATACCAAACAGAAATGTTTGGTGAAAGCTCTGAGGTTTCCCCTGCCACAGGAGATAGAAGATGTTGGGAAGTGAATTTCTACACGATTCTTTTACCCTTTCTTCATGGAAAGGGTGGTCATGCTTTGGAAGGGGCTGCCCAGGGAGGTGTGGGAGTCCCCATGCCAAGCCCTTAGGACGCACTACCCAAGGACTTGTTTCAGTTCTGGGAAGCCTCCAAAAGGAAGAATATCTTTTCCATTATCTCAGAAAGCCTTCACCCACTCTGGTAGGTTTTTCTGCATCGACCAATTCTCTTCCTCCCTGCTGATTACTCCCCCTCATAATTATAGCAAGTCCTTCAACAAGCACCCCATGCATGAAAATAAATTTTTGCCATAACCATAATTCCAGATCAACCGTCCATCTCAGCTTATTCAGCCTCAGAGTTAATATTATTTCATAGTGCACTTGAAGCAACCCTAATCCCCACCCTGATTTGATTCCTGGGTTTCTGTGGAAGCCACCAACCTCTGTTTCCCTGCCAAGGGAATGCCAATCCTTAGACACAAGGTCTCTGGAAAGCAGCTGTGCTTGTCCCTCCTCCAGGAATATTTTTGACAAGGCAGAGAGGAAGCACACTTCTAGGCTGACTTGGCTTTTCCCCATGAACACACAAGTCAGAATTTTTCAAGACAAGAGAATACCATCTTTTTCCATGTTTGTGCCTATCGTGGTAACTTTTAGCTGTGAAAATGGCAGAGGAAATTTAATTTGAGAGAAATCTATAAACAAGAATTACCTTATCCAGGGCAGAACTCCGTAAGTTCTGAAGTGTTTTGGAGGTAATGTGGTGACTCTTTCCACCTGCAACTTCTGGAAGGGTCAGTGGTGGATGTGAGAATGCTGTCCCTGCCCACAGCCCCTCTGAGGAGTCTCTGGGCTGAGCACTGGGTGTTTCCAGCAACCAGCAGAAGGGAATCCTCGTTTGGCTTGGGTGGGAGGCTCTGCTGTAAATACAAATACTGGTTGTTGCTGTTTTCAGAACTACAGTGATGAAGAGGATCAGAGAGATTTGGGAGCTTGGCAGGAGAGACCCAAGGCTGTAACTCTCTGGACTGTCTGCAGAGCCAGTGGGACTCGCTTCCTGAAAGTCACAGCAGTGCTGCCAAATGGTTCTTAGAACAAACTCTCTGTGGAACTGCAGCAAGACTGCACTACTGAGTAGCACCAAATCCCAGGAACTGCAGGGATGCTCTATCCGGGGTTTTCTCTTAGTCCCTTGGAAGTAGAACCAGCAAACTGCATTTAGCAGAGTAAAAATATATTTTAAAAAATGATATTTTAAAAATGCTGCTGAATTGATGGTACTCTTAAAAATGCCAGTTTGTTCAGGGTCACACGAACTGTCCCATGCTGCCTCATGCCCGAACTCCATGTAGGCAGTAGGTTATTAGGAAAAAAATCCTGTAGTGTTGCAGTGATGATGGCCCACAGGCTGGGAGAGGGACACCAGTGACCCTGTGCAGAGCTGGCAGCCTGTCCTGCTGCCCCCAGGCTGGCACACAGATGTGCAGCCCATGGCACTCAGCCAGGGCTCCCCTGCTGATTTGAATGCATTCAGATGCAGGTTCCCACTACATTTGACATATGTCACCAAAATGAACATCTGACAGCCATGGCAGGAACTGCAAACATTGGTTTCTCCCCTTCCTCCTCCTCTTCCCAATTTGTGAATTCATTTTGATTTGGCTTATGTTGCTCTTGGGTTTTATTTTATATTCACTCGGATACTCATTAAAGGCATATTTGAGTTTAATGCATGAATGTTCACACGACAAATGCAACATGAGATGCAACACCAGGTTGCATCAAAGCTGCTGCCAGACTCTGACACAGAGACAAACAATCCAGACAGAATTCACCCAGAGCTTCCCCAACACAGCCATGTACGTACATGCAATTACATTGTGTGAAAGCAAAACCCACAATTTTTATTTTAAGCTTTTCTCCGGCCAACACACCTTCTGTTATTAGTCTGATTTTCCTGGATCCCTCTAGGGAAGACAGTCTACTTTTTTCCCAGTGCTTTCTCCCAGTTCTCCTCATTATAACAATTATGCTTTATCCAGCCTGGGAGCAACGAGCCCTCATTTGCATTAATCACTAGTAACCAACATGTGCAGAATTCCAAACGTGGTGTGAATCCTGTTGGAAAAACAGTTCCCAGTGAGACATAGAAATGTGCTTTTATTCACCATGTGCTCACACAGCATTAGCAGGACAATTCCCTGGGGCTGTAAAAGGGGTCTGACCAGCTCAGTACTGGAGCAGCCACTGCACAGGGAGTGCAGAGGAGGCATCTGCACTGCTGTGGATTCTGGGGGTGAATGGACCCAGTCCGTGTTCCCAGGCTGGTGGGGGCAGCCCATGCTCCTGAGGATACTTAGTGAGAAAAGCTCCACCCCTGATCAGCTGTGGGAATGAAGAACTCCTGTGACAACACGACCTGGAGAGTTTTACAGAGTATCTTGGATTAAGTTCCTCGGCAGCTGGAGCTGGAGTTACCCTGATAGTTCCTGGAATAAAAAATGCTGCACAATGGAAAACTTGGAAGACGAGTTTGACACAAATCCTCAGCTTGTGCAAGTGCCTATGGCCCCTCTGACTCCACCTTAATTGCCTCCTCTCTTCCAGGTGCAGCTCTCTCCCACCACTTTAGGAAAGCTCAGAAGCTGTAGCTGCTGCCATTTACTCCCCAAAAACCAGACTATCTGCTGAGGTAAATCACTCTGCCACCACAAGAATGTCTATCAGCAGAGATCTGACTTTAAGTTACATTCTCATGCAGAAGTGTTACCTGGGTTCATGTAAACTGAGTCCTCAGAGTGTCCCAAGGTGTTGGAGCTAAAACACTAAAAAATCTGGGGGTTTAAACACAGGCCAGTTCAATGGGCTGTATTTATGAGTAGTACCTGAACCCACCAGTTTACAAAGAGCACTAAATCAAAGATAGTGATGATAAGAATATGTTTCCTTCAGTCTGGTCCTTAAAATTCCTTATTCAATCCTTGGAAACCTGAAATGAAATATTATTTATGAAGTCCTGCAATAAGAGCACAGTCTGGGTGAGATTAATTACTAGCAGCAAGCTAAGGTTTTCATTTTCTCCCCAAACACAGAATCCAGTCCCTCGTGTGAGCTCTCTCCCCCATGGCTCTGTTGCAGAGGTCTCTGCAGGATCCTTCCCATCCTTCCCCCCCTTCCTTTCCTCCTGGCTGGAGCAGGAGATACCAACAGCCCAGAAGGGCTGAGCACAGCCCTGGGGAGCAGCTCTGGTAGCAAGATACAGAAAAGGCTTCACAGCAAGAGGCTCATGCAGCAGGAGGGGACAGGCAGGGGGAGGAGGGCAGGTGTGACCCCCACTCAGAAAAAACCTCTCATCTGGTGGCTCAAAACAGAGACCCACAAAAGCCCAGAATGGTTTGCGGTGGAAGGGACACTGAACATCATATCATCACTATCCCAGGCTGCTCCAAGCCCTGTCCAGCCTGGCCTTGGACACTTCCAGGGATCCAGGGGCAGCCACAGCTTCTCTGGGCACCCTGTGCCAGGGCCTGCCCATCCTCACAGGAAAGAATTCATTCCATATATCCAGTGTAGATCTTCTCTGCTTCACTTTAGGGCCAGTTGCCTTTGTCTCATCTCTGAATCCAACACATGGGCAAACCCAGAGGGGATGGACACATCTAAGGGACAGTTCTGGGGGACATGGTGGGTTCAGCTGCTGGAGAAGCTGCATTTGTTGAAAGCAGCTCATACTTTGATCAGTTTATACAACAGGAAAAAGCAAAGTGTCAGGGTCCTTATGTGCCAGCACCTCCCTCCATTATCACCAAAGGACTTACAATTGGCACAGCATTTTAACCCTAATGTTAATACTTAAAATATTCTGCATTCATTAAAAATAAAAAGCTCTTGTTTGAGAAGCAAATTTCAGGACCATAAGCAGAGCTGCCTTTAACACTGCAGAAATATCCATCCTTCTCCAGCACAGTTCTCCCTGAAATCTGAGCACAAATGACAGCCAAAGCTGTGATTATTTGGTTCCATGTAACCATGGGAAGAACAATTCACCACAGTGAATATTCAAAATTCAGGGCTGCTGCCACCTCTGAACCAATTTTGACACTCATTTTTCTGCCTTTCATAAACAATAAGTTTCATCTGTTCTGGGGCTGAGTCATGATTTTCTTCCCTAAATAGGAAGGTTTTCATGTTCATTTTTTATTACTTTAATATGGCAACTATCCTATATGTGAATCCAGGTAAGAAAACCAGGAAACTTTCCAAAAACAGACATACTACATATTTCACTTATTCCATGTGGTTATGAAGTGGTGTTCAATGGAAACTGTATGGGAACTGAAAGCAGAGCACATATTGTGTAATTGAGAAAATGTAGGGCTGGGAAAGGACAAATCAGATGGATGATGTTTACATGTTCCTGTAATATAACTTGGGCTAGAGACTATAGAGTTGCACAGTCAAGTTCTCAGGAGTCAGCTTAAATTCATTAAGTTGTTAAAACTTTCCTGAGTATGAGATGCACTGGTTGCACTTTTGCATTGCAGGGCAACCAACTCCTAAAATACCATCTCCTCTTCCCCCCAAAGATGAGAGATGCAGGGCAACAAACTCATAACTGAATCATATATAACTGGCATAACTTTCAGCATGAAAAAACTGGTTTCCATCACTTAAATTATGTGGATTAACTGGTAGGACAAGATACAGACACAGCTCATGTCTGACATGGGACAGTAGCAGGAGACTTTACACCTGAAACCCTATTATCACAAAGTCTAATGAAAATGTGTTTTCCTCTAGAGAAAAAGGTACTTTTCTAAGCTGTCCCTTTCACACCCCTGTTTGGTCAGTAAAATGTCAAGTCACCATTTATTTTATGAGTATTTTGGATTACAGTCACAGGGGGAATCAAAAAGCTGAAAACAGGAGTTACACGACTCCTGTTTGTGTGTAATTTGAAAAAAATTAGAATATTACAATATTACTAATAGCTGAGAGGTGATGGGAGCTATAGGTTTGAGTCTGGCAATGAACCAAGCTCTGCATCAGCGCTGAAGAAACAGACCTGGAGTCTGCCCAGGACAAGTGAGCCCCACTTGTGGAAAGGAAGGACAGAATGAGACCCTTTGGGTTCAGCACAGCTCCTCTGTCCCTGCTGCTGTTTCAGGGAGAGCCCTGGATCGGAGGCAGACAGCACCAGCTGCCTCCCTGCCCAGAAATGCTCTGGCTCTGCCAAGTCACCTCCTTGGCACAGCAGGTTCCTCCAAGGGAACTCAACTGTCCACGGACATGCAGCTCTTCTTAGAAACATTTTTTTTAAATGAAGCCCCCGCCCCAACATTCTCATGCACTGCTTGGATTCCAATATCCCATCCCTGCCATCCAGGGCAAAATCTTTGCTTAAGTGGAATTGGTTTGCTCCCAAAAACCAAGAGCTTTTCTGGGAATTTCTCTTTTCTCTTACATTGCTTGGGAACCACTGCAAAGGCTCTCCAAACATGAAGCACCCTGAGCCTGAAAACCTCAGCAGATGGCAGGAAGGTGTCTTCAAGTAGTAGCTGGTGTTGGAGAAATGTGTTGGGCTGATGACAGTCTTGGACACAGGTCCCTTTGCACAGCCACAGGACACAGGCAAGTGACATCTGCTGTGGTTCCCTTCCCTGACACAGCTCTCTCGTGCCCTGGCGGCTCGGGAGAGGGTGGAAATTAATTCAAACTATTTTTATTGGCCTGCTTGTTGCTACACAACACATCCTTCCATTAGAAAGAGGAACATTGTAGTTCCTCTCATCCCCTTCCAGAGACATTTCAAATAGGTGGAGGTTTAAATCCCACAAGTGAAAGTTACAGACATAAATTCCACATTTGTTTGTGTGAATCTGCACATGGCCAACCTTACAGAATGCAAACCAAACCCCAATAATGGGACCCAGATTGAAATGAATACCAGCTCTCCACAACGAGAGACAGATTCTCGTGTCTGAGAAGTTTGCAGTCAGCTACAATAAAAATCAAGCTCTGCAGCCCGGCCAGCTCCTGAGCCTTCATAAATATCACTTTTCCCTTGTTTTATTGTTAGCAGAAGCAGCTTGGCAGTGGATGCCACCACACTATTAGTAAACACACGTCATTATAAACACAGAACAGAGACCATAATAACCAGCAAGGAAAAAGAAGGAATGAATTACACAACCCACCAACTCCTAAGAAAACAATTTCAGGAATACAAGGCAGCTCCAGCTGGAAATGTTACCGTGGCACCCCACACCTGACACATTCTGCCACCTCTCCCTGAGCTTTGATGCTCAGTGTGAAGCCAGAGAAGCTGTGAAAAGGACCTGGTGGGTTCCTGTATTGTCTGAAAATGACTCCACATTGAGAGACAATTTCTTCCCTGCCAGACTGGCAGAACCAGCCAGGTTTACAAGGCTGTGATCCTTCTCCCCTTTAACCACCACAAATAATAACAACACATGTTCTGAGAATTAAAATGAGATACTGCTTCTGTGGGATCCATCCACACAGGGGACCAGAAACTCTTGGCTGCCCAAGCATTTGTGAGAGCCTGATGATTCCCAAGGAATGGTATTTGAGTTCAGGACTCCAGGGAATTCCTGCAGAATTATAAAGGCTAAAATTGTGCACTCCTGACGCTGGTGGGCTCTGCTGCCCCTCAATGGCCTTGCTGGGAGGGGAAGCTCTGGGCAGCTCATTCCTCTCCTGCAGGTCCCTCCTTTCCTTTGGCAGCTGGCAAAAAAGCAAAACGAGTGTGGCTATACAGTAGGACAAGGCCAAACGGAGCATAGCAGAAAGAGGAGCCTTTAAAAGAGGATTTGTCCTTTTGGCATCATTCAGTAAGGTTAATTCTTTCCTACATGTTCCAGAGTCCTCTTGGACCTATTTTAAATGGATGGCTTTGCACAAATGTGGGTCAGTGTCTGTATTCCTACTGAAAAGGAGATGGAAATAAGCCTGAGAATCCTCTTCACCCTCTACCTGGGAGGAAAAATTATCCCACAGTTTGTTAAAGTTCTCAGTATTGGATGCAGATGAGTGACAATTTCTCAGCAATTTTAGCAACATCCCTAAGGAATTCAGGAAAATTGTTTGAAGTGGTATTTTCCAAGAGGAATTGCTGGAGAGAGCTTCTAAAGCCATCGTGTGCAGGTCAGCAAGAACATCACTAACTGGGCTGCTCCAGCCCATGGCCCACTGCTCCTCCTGCCCCTGTCCTGCTGCTGGAGGCCACAACTGCCTCTGGAATGTCCACTCCCATGGAAGGGACATCAGGAATGCCCATCTGAGGCTGGACAAGACGTGCATGTGCCGGACATCCCGTGGCAGCAGTGGTTGGGGCTGAGCCTTGACAGGCTCATATGCAGACTTTGAGTGTAACACTCTTAAAATAAGAGGGAATTCACACCTCTGGGGGCTGTTTTTCACTTGCTCACCAGATTCAGCAAGGTAGCAGTAGGGGGATTCAAATTAAGGAACCAAAGGTGCTACACAGCTTAAAACAAAGTTCAAAGGCTGTGGAACAGAACAAGACCTGCAGAAAAATGCTGTATCTCTAGCATGCAGAAGTACTCCAGCACAGGAGAGCTGGATGTTCTCAGCCCCAATTAAAAACAAGGACTAAATGAAGCACACAGTTGTTCAGTGCATGATTTGGGGTTGGTATAAGGCACAATAAAGTGGCTGTCACAGTGTCACAGTGTCACTGAAGGGCTGGAGCAATAAAGGCAGATGGCAGCAGAGCAGCAAATGGGGTTTAGTGCTTGGCAAATAGTAAACCCTTCTCTGAGCAGCTCAAGAAAATCCAAGAATCCACAGAATTCTCTACTCCCATTGCCTTTGCTGACAAAAATGTCGTATTGTCAGGAGAGGGGACGCATTCACAGTGAAATGCTGACTGAATTTTGATACAAAATCTGAGCCAGGTGTACAGAAACTGAATAGAAATACAGCTTCTAGAAGTGAATGAATCACAGCAATTGAGCCTCCATAAACTATTTGGGGTTTGATGCTGTATTTATTATAACAGTACAATTGGACATTAATATTAATTCTGGATTCAAAACATCTCTTTTTTTTTCCCCACAATTTTGCATGGATTTACCTATAACTGTTTGGAATGGACTCAAAGCAGAATTCAAGTGATGATGTGAACAGGGAATAAATTCAAATGTGTTTTCTTGACTCTGATAAGAGAGAAGATATCTCTGGCAGACAAGACATACATGCAGCTGGCCCATGAGACACTTGGGGAGCAGGCCAGAAGAACAAGAGGGAAAATAGCAAGGCAGTTCAAGGTAAAGAAAATTGATTCATTATTTAAAAAGAAATTATATTTGGCTTTGGCACTGCTTGTGGTGTTGGTGAGTCACCCATAATAATATATTATTATTACCCCGGGACAACAACAGTGACAGGCAGCACGTGAAGATAATTTAAAAGCCTCAACTTAGATACAAAATTAAGCTGAACCAGCCAGCTTTAAATACAACTAAGTCAATATATGCATTTTCATAATAATTTGTGATTTAAGATATAAATTTTGCACATATTCCCCATCTAAGAGAAAAAAAAAATAGCATCCACATTGACTACCTTCGTCTACACTAAAGATCATTTTCAGATTCTTCTGGCTACCAAAAATAACACCAAGAGCTGGAAGAATTGCTTCTGGAACATGAACATTGTGTCTTTTCTCCCAAACACAGCCTGGTACCAGTGCTGCCCCAGCACCTGGGAATTCCCAGACTGGCAGGCACAGGCAGCTCCCAGCAATTCTCACTGCAGTGAAGGAGATCAGTGCCTTGGGACAGCGCAGCCAAGAGAAAGGGTTTCAGGTAGAACAGTGTAACTTCATTTAAAGGAGTGGTGCTGTGCTAAGATGAGCTCAGGACCAACTAAAATTTCCACCCCCTCCTACCCTGCCTCTTCCTCACCTTCATCACATGGACAGCATAAGGATTATGGACACTTATATTGACTAGCATTAGTTAATTATTTAGTTTCTCTATTAAGAAATTAACATAGGAGTAGAAAACCATATTTCTTTCAATTAAAAAAAGGGGAAAAAAGAGTGAGGCTGTTTGTGAATGCGGGTTGGGAAGAGCCTGGCAGAGCAGAGGAGCCCTAATGCCTTAATGAAGATAAGCAGATGAAAAGGGCCACTGCGGATTGCCACTGCCTTGCAGTTAAGTGGTGGGTTTGGAAAATAATTCCTCCTGATTCATCTTCTGGTTACATTTTGGTTCTTCAGTCAATTATATGTCACCACATCGGGTTTGAGAGCGGATTCCTGAGTAAACAGCCAACAGCAGACAAATTAGCTGGGAAAACCAAGCACTGCTCTTTATCACTGGAGTTTTGATGAGTGTTGTGGCTGATCTGAGACAGTCCCTCAGGTGTGTCTGTGCCTGTCAGGCTCCTAGATGCTTTGTGTGCCCAGACCCCCAAGAGGATTTTTTGGCAACTATTCCCAATATGTTCCCAGCTGCTCCCCTGCAAAAATAAGAACAGTATTTTTTTTCTGCTCTGAAAATCGTGGAGTGGGGAGAAGGGGAGAACCCCAACCATTAGCTTGTTCAAAGATGTGCCTTGGTATTGGGGGAGCTGGGGGAGCTTCCCTTTGGGGGAAAGCCAGCAGCTTCCTGGCTCTTCCTCCCAAGAGCCCTCGTGTCCCTGCCTCCCCTGTATCCTGGGAAGGAGCTTTTCCAGAAGAGGAATGATCTCACCACTGTAACTCACATGGAGAACTTTCTCTCCTCTAATTAGATGTTTAACCTGTGCAGTCTTGCCCCATGCAGGCTCTGTAAGGGGAACAAGCCAGGACTGGGATAAGGTGAGGAATGCAGGCTCAGGGGGCGATCTCAGCTGATTTTCTTTGTCCCCAGGGCTGCTAGGAGTGAGAACCTGGGCACCTGGAGGTGTGCCAACCCTGTGCCTCCAAGCCTTGGGCATCCACAATCTTTTGGCACCCAAGAGTTCCATCCCCTGCAATCCACTCCACCGCCCTGCCCTGGTTATGGGGCCTTTGTGGGACAAGGGGCTTGCCTGCACTAATCCCATCTCCAGGTTTATAGAATTGGGCTGGTCAGAAATGAAAACTTGTTTCTCATAAAACATTGCTGTGGGTTTGACAATGTATTTCTGGTGGCTGATGGCTTGTGATAGTCCCCTATGAGTAAAGGTAGCAGCATGGGCAGGTTGACCAAGACTGACACTAGGAAGGGACTCCTTTGTCCTTGTTCTGTCCGTGTCCTCCTTTTCTTGATGGTTTTGACCCCTCATGTCAAATTCCCTAAGCTTCTGTCAGACATGGAAATTCTAGGCAACGTTTTTCTTAAATAAATATTTTTCTTTCTTTGTAGAGTCAATATTCCTTTCTCAGTTCAAGATTTTGTGACATGCCTATATCAGGCTTTGTACCAAGCAAAAGCATTTAATTCCTCCAAGGTTATGTGGGAATCCTCCAACATTGCAAGCAGTGACAGAAAGGAGGCAGGAATTGCTGAAGTGCCTCTGTCACTACTGGTCCAGCTATGACACTCAAAGAGCATCAACCAGCCCAGCCTTGTGCCTAGAAATACAATCTAACCACCTGACATGATTTGGCATCCTTAACTACACCTTCCTTCCCTGAAACGTTCAGTGCAGAGCTCGTCCTCGTGACAGGAATGTACCCAGGGAGAGGCAGGACGCTCTCAGCTGCACAGGGGAAAGGACAAGTTCGAGCAAGGTAATCCAAACATCACAAAATGCTGCAGTCACAGAGCTCTGGGCTGCTCTCAGATGCACATGGGTGTGCAAATGGAGGACAAAAGTGATGGGATTTACCTTTTGTACCCACCCAGACACTTGGACAACTTCTCTTGTTTTTACAAGGGACCACTTAAAGCCGAGAGGGGACCGGAGAGAGATGTGTTGCAACCATCAGATAGGAGACACTTTAATGGCTGTTGGCTTCTGAGCTGGTAGATCAGAGTTCTTCATGCACACAGAGTTTATTTTCCTATGGCCCCCCTCTCTGGCGAGCTGGCTCATGCCGAGGGCAGGCTGGGAGAGGTGAGGCCAGGGATTCGTTGGCTCTAATGCACAACTGAAAGATGCTTTCAGTCAGCTGCAGCCTGGGTGCCAGGTTTTATTTTTTCAGTGCTCTCACTCTGGGGTGGAGAGGGCCAGCCCTCTCCTTCCTCATGCCTCCTTCGCTCCCAGACAATCTTTGTGGAGCTGCAGAAAAGAATGTTCCCATAAATAAACAAAATATTGAGTTACACCATGTAAGTGACGACAGAAGAGAGCCCCAAGTCATCTTCTTAATTTCTATGCACAACACAACGTGCCAGCTCTCAGATAAAAGATGCATGAAAGAAAATGACATTGCTTCCAAGTCCACATAGTTTTGAGGTAAAATCACCGAGCCGTCATTCCCCACGTGCTCCTGTGCACCCTCCCTGCCCACCTCCAGCCTGGAGCTGCTCCTGCTGCTCCCCCTGCTCCACTATCCGTGGCCTGCTCCAAGGTTTGCTCACGTTCCCAGCCCCCAGATCACTCTGTTTGAACTCCTGCAGGCCAGCAGGTGACTGCTTTGGGGTCAGAAGGCAAAGTGCTGACTGCAGACCTGGCACAAGGCAACGCCCACATCCTGCTGCAGTGCAGCTGCAGCTCTGCTTCCCCTGCTGGAAATCAGGGCTTGGCTCTACACACTTTAATTGGGGACAAATTGCTGCAAGGGTCTTTGCAAAGGCCTCTTGCACAGCGGTGGTTCCTTCAGATTCTACCGGGCAATTTGCAATTAGGCTACTTCTAAAAATAATTTTGTAGCAGAAACACTTCACAGAATAATTTTCAGGCTCACTACAGACATTATTCACGAGAAAACGATTCAAAATATTCAAGAGAGAAATACAACACGACCCTGATGGATTTGGTTGTCTGCACAGGCCTTGTTGCTTTGCTCTGGGCTCTGGTGGGGACTTTCACACAATTTAGCTGTAAGGAAATATCCTGAAAGCCAACATTTTACTTGTGGCAGGAGGGGCTGGGATCACACCCTGGACCACACTCACCAAGTGCCACAGGGGTGCCCCAAGCCCTGTGCACAGCACGGGACAAGGCACAGTGGGAGTGTCACCACAAAACAACGTCAGGTCCACGATAAATCCAGGCTGAGAAGGAAAATGAAGTTCCAGGACAGCCCTGGGAAAGGCAAAGGACTGAACATCTGCACCCTCAGGTCCAGGGCAGCATTTAAAACCATGCCCTGCTTTCTGCCTAATTACACATCCCTGTGTTAGACCTAAAATCATAACACTCATTGGAAAAGCTTTATCAGGGCTGCTCTGATTAGGAAACTCACATTGCTCCTGAAATACAGGAACATTTTGCTCTTTCTCCCATGGGAGGTGCCTCCCAGTCCCTGTCCTGAGGGAGCTGTTGGGGCAGTTGTGCTGCAGTTCTGCCCTGTGTCCCCTCAGTGCAAACCTGGCTCTGCTGGGCAGGGATGAGCGCAGGCACTGGGCTGAGCTCTTGGAATCTCAGGCTGTTTGTGTTGGAAGGGACATTAAAGCTCATTTCAACCCATCCCCTGCCATGGACACCCTCCACTAGCCCAGCCTGGCCTTGGGCACTGCCAGGGATCCAGGGGCAGCCACAGCTGCTCTGGGTATCCTGTGCCAGGGCCTGTCCACCCTCACAGGGAGGAATTTATTCCTTACATGTAATATAAATCTCTCCTCTTCTAGTCTGAAACCATTCTCCTTTGTCCTATCACTATCTGTAGTGGTGAAGAAGCTACTCAATTTTCTGTGTAACTTTTACTTGTTTGGAATGTAATTTTACATTCTCTTTTGCTTTCCTTGGTCTGATTTAGGATCTCTTTCTTTTCTTGGTCTGACTTAGGCTGCAGTTCCTTTCCCCCTGTCCTGCAGGAACACCCCCATCCTCTGCCTTTTCCTCCCCACAGTTTTCTCTGGAAAGGCACTTAC
Organism: Hypocryptadius cinnamomeus; assembly: GCA_013400635.1. Lineage (NCBI taxonomy): Eukaryota > Metazoa > Chordata > Aves > Passeriformes > Zosteropidae > Hypocryptadius > Hypocryptadius cinnamomeus. The sequence continues at coordinate 121,260 of VYZP01058305.1, forward strand.
ACCCTGCAGTTGCTCTCTCCTCACACTACATCAGAAGCTGGATGGGATGGAGTTCTATTTCTTATTCTCTCCCCTGTTTCAATTTTTTCATGTCTGATTTCAAGTTTTTTTTCTTAAAGACAGGAAAAGATAATTCTGGTATTGACTTAATTGAAAAGGGAAACTGAAGCCTATTGATTTAGTAGGAGTCAAAAGCCCAGATGAATTTAACTCCCCGCCCCTTCTTTTCTAACATGAAGTTGTCACTAATAATTTGCTCTATTCTTTAAAATTTAATTTATGGACTATCATTGAAATTTGAAAGAGCTCGCAATGACTTGAACACAGCAAGAAGCAGAAGTTTATAGCCCTTAACAAGAATAAACAGGACTAGAAAGTCCTTCATGTTCTCCCAGCTAACCATAGAAACAGCCATTTTTTTCTTTTAAATAATCTCAAGGAAAAGTTAGCGAAACATAAATTAGAACAACTGCCACTGATTTATTTTTCTGAATAAAAAGAACATTCAGTAGCAGGTCATTTGTTTTTGTTTTCTTTCAGAGAGTAAATGGAAACATATTCTTACCTCACTTTCCTCACAAGTACAGTAGATTTCCTAAGCTTGTGTCAAGGTTTTATTGCCAGGAAAAAGTGGTTGAATAATCAACATTTGTAATGAGGGCATCACCAAACATGGAATACAGCTGTCAAACTGGTACCCTGATTTTCTAGGCACTGGTTCTGATCATTAGTGTCACTGTGCTGGACCGGGAGTGATGATCACCTTCCCTTGGAGGTGATTTTTGGAGAAGGTGCATTTCTGAGTGAGGAGGTACCAGCCCTGGTGACAGAAAGGTTCGTGAGCAGTGGCAGGAGCACTGAGCATTCACCCTGCTGACAAATCACAAAGTCAGGTGAGCAAGTGCATTACAAATAGGACTGGAAAATCCTGGGTTCCTGTTCTGGCTCCGTCCTTGATTATCTGCTGTGACCGTAAGCAAATAATCTGAACTTCTCCCAGCCAGATTCATTGCTCCTGTAATTCCATTTGATAGGATACATGAGGAAGTGCATGGCCCTCTCTATCTTCATTTCCCTATCTGTAAACATGGGTGAACGCTTTCGGGATGTAATTATTGCCCACAGGTTCTGAGATGTTTCAAATCCTTGCAGCTCTTTGATGTCTGCAAACTTATTTGTTGATATGTGGAATACCTGTGTGGTAAGAAGTTTTAGAAAAGCTCTAAGCTTTCATCCAAGAGTGGGTGGGAAAACATTGTATGTATATTGTATAAGTTTAATCATGTTTTCAGCTTTCTTTTAAGTGTAAAAATTTGCCTATCATTTTGTGCCCAACAGTTATCTGTATTCTGCCTGAAATACCTAACAACGTCTGCCCTGTTAAAAAGCAGCCAAAAGCTTGGCTTCAATATTGAAAAGCCCTTAAGAAAATTATTTGTCTGCATGTCTGCACAACGGTGATCAACGAGACAGTACCAAGGCTGATGTCCATGATGCACTTGGAAAGCACAGAGCCCTTCAGACACTTATGGCAAGCTGGTTTGAATTTTTCTCAGCTCTCTTTGCCAGCTGGGAGGCAGCTAGTGTCCCTCTGTGGGCTGTTTGGGGTGCACATTTTCAGCCGGGCTTGCCTGTCCCAGCAGCTCAGCTCTCCATGGCACCTGGGTGCTGGGGGCTCTTGGGTTGTCCAGAAAAAGCTCCCTGGGGGCTGTGGGTCCTGCCATGGCACTGGGAAAAGGAAAGTGGGGCTTGCCAGAGCATGTGCTGGCAGCTGTGCTGGCATGGAAGCCTGTCCTGCTGGGATGCAGATCCCAGAGGCAGATTCCCTGTGGGAACACATCACACACATGAGCTACCAGGACTTACAGCCATGTGTGTGGGAGAGAGAGACCCTGGAGACCTTGAGAAGTGTCCTGAAGTCCACTGTTCAGAGAAAAATAACACTTCTGGAAAGAGATTGTTCCTAAAAACAGCCAGTGTTGCCAGCTCTGTGTAGATTTGGCTGCTCAGAGCTTGTGGCATCAGAACTCCAGGCCGGGGCCTGGGAAGGGTGGCCAGGGAGCTCTTCTGCTGGAGTGGTGGTGCAGGGGGAGCCTGGGGTGGTGGAGGAGGCAGACATGGGCTCACAAGGCTTTGGCTCTCTCTCAGGGTTCCAAATGAATCCAGTGCAAGTGAAGTCATTTCCTTCTTTCCTCTCTCTCCCAGGTGCCCGGGGCTGGCAGTCCCTGGTGTGCACAGTGCTCACTGCAGTGGGGTTTGATCTCAGGCAAACAATCCAGACTAAGAAGTCAGAACAACCCAACCATCCTGCAGTTTGATTCCAGCATTGCTGCAGGGATGACCCCTGACTGTAAGCCAGGCTTAGCAGGGTCTTTGTTCAGCCCTGGAGCACCTGGTCACAGCATGGGAGCAGCAGAAGCCACAGCATTTCATGTGCTGAAAATCAGAGGTGGAAAAGAGCCCTATTAGGTCATTCATGTTGTTGGCTCTTGGCAGAATTATTCCTGGTGCCATGCTCTCCCAGGAGCCTGATCTTGTCCAGTTTGGAATAACTAGCCCTGGTGCTACAGCTACCTTTTACTTGGAAAAACCATTTCAGTGCCTAAGAGACCTCCTGGGTAGGAAAGTCAGACACAGTTGGGAGCAGTAAGTGATTCCTTGAACCCTCTGAAGCAGTTCCACCTCTCTCTTGGGTGGCTGTGCCAGTGGAATCCCTCAAACCTGCTAAACTCAGCTTTAGTCACTGTTGTGGCCCAGATCCTCCAGTGCTTGATTTTTCCTTGTGAACTTGCCCCTTTAGGCCCAGAGATTCCCACACAGCTGTCAGGAATGATCAGTCAAGAAATTATGGGTAGGACTGGTCTGCATTTGCCCTAAGCCCTTTTTAATAGTTGACTGACTATGTAAAGGGTCCTTAAAAATGACTGGTTTGGGCTGTTTGTTTAATATCAATTTAGAAAGGGAGTATTTTCACAAAGTACAGTAAGCACCACTTCATCAAAATTATGGCTTAAATCCCCATTTCCTGGATTCATGTGTTTATCAACAAATCTCTCTTTTTCTTTTTTCCTAATGTACATATTCCCATTCCTCATTGCTGTAAAGGAAAGTTTTAAAGAGAAGAAAAAAATAAGGTCTTGAAAGCTCAGAGGCCACTAGAAAAAAAAATAATAAAAATGTTGGGTTTTGCTCTTTTTCCTCTTCTATATTTCATCTGTCACAAGCTCTCTGCAGCCTGGGCTCTCGAGGCTGGCAGCACTCACTAGTTTTGCCATGATGGGGTGGGGTGTTGTGTAGCAAGAAATTTATTAATTTCTTGAGTCCCAAGAAATTAATAAAGAGTGAGTTACTGATAAACAGAGAAGCTGTGGAAGTCCCCGGGTCCCTGGAAGTGTCCAAGGCCAGGTTGGACAGCGCTTGGGCCAACCTGGTCTGTGGAAGTTGTCCCTACCCATGGAATGGGGATTGAACAGTGATGAGCTTTAATGTCCCTTCCAATCCAAACCAGTCTGGGATTCCATGATTCAGGATTTAGCAGTTGCTCTTAACAGAAAAACAGCATCATATTACACAATGCCTCTCAGGTGGCAGGTACAACTGTATCTTAAATATTCAAATGTAATTTTTCTTTTTTATCCGAAAATGTTAATTTAATCACAATGAAACATTTTCCTTTATAAAAAAACATAACCTTAATGACTGAAAAAACCCCCACGTTTCTTATACATTTTTTCATCCAGGAAAAAAAATTAATTTCCTTATCAGTTCTATTTACCGACCACATAAGTTTATTAGTTGCAAGCATTCAGTGCAGAACTGGATTAACAGCCCCAGTACTAATGGGGAGCTCTGTACAGTTGGGTCTGCTCCAGGAAACCTCCTGCCTTTACTGGGAAGGTGCTTTCCCAACCCCACTCCCCATACCCCAGCCAGCCCTCAAGTCTGACATTCTTAGACCTGACCCTTGCTTAGGTTTTTGGGAAATGTTAAAATGGAGCAGAGGCACAGCTATACCTCCTAAAGAAAGGCTGGCTTGGCTGTTTCACCACCAGCAGGCTGGGGAGCAGGAGCAGGGAGAGGAGCAGGAGGCCTGGCCTGCAGTCACATCTCAGTGCTTGTGTCCTTCAGTGGCTTTGGGCTCTGCACACACGGAGCCTTCCTCTGAGCCTACGTCCAGTCTGGTGGAAAGTGTCCTGTCCTGCACCTTGGCTCCAAGGCTGTGTGGGCATCATAACAGGGCCAGATGGCCTTGACTTAATTTGCAAAAGTCAGGCAGTGCCCTGTTAATCCAATAAAAGAGGTGCCAGTGTCAAACAGGCCATGGAAACAACGAGGCTTCCCTGGTTTACATCGTTTGTCAGGTACACATGCATTTATTAGGAACCCAAAGTTCCAGCAGCGTGACCATTGATGATGTCCAGTATGGCCATTTTCAGAGCAGCACTTTTGCCTTGGGCTGAGCTGTACTGGCTGTGCCTCAGGCATGGAGAGGAGGAGAGCGTGGCCGTGAACAGGAGCAGGGGCTGCAGGCTCACACCTGGCCCACAGCCCTCCTCCCCTTGTCCCTTCCACAGCAGGACCTAGGGGTGTGACACCACAGGACATGGGGGGTGACACTGCAGGACATGGGGGTGTGACACTGTAGTGCCCAGGAGTGTGACACTGCAGTGCCCAGGGGTGTGACCCGTGTCACACAGAGCCAGGTGTGCCTGGGAGGCCCTGCCATGGCCACCTGCTCCATGGCTGCCTTCCTCCCGGGGAAAATGCTGCAGGAAGAGGGCAGGGCTGACTGCATTTGGTTCTGCACTTGGGAGCAGAGGGGTTTTGGGAAATGGTGGCTCAGGTTTGGAGGGAGCAGTAACGAGCCCACTGTGGTGATGGACAGCAGGAGATGCAGCCCTGGGACTGCACACGTGGGGCTGTTTATGATCTCAGGGCATTTACCTCCCCTTCCTCTCCTCACCTTTGCCTTCAGCCTCTTTCAGAGCAGAAGGAAAGGAACGCCCGGCCCCCAGGCCCCTGACCTCTAATGGAGCTCTCAGCAGCATTCCCCCATCACAGCTCCGAGGAGCGCCCATTTCCGCTTGGAAGGGGCAGATTTGAAAAACAGAGAGTATATGAAATGGAAAACACAACTGGTCAGAAGAGCCATTCTATAAATTATGAGCCTGGGCAACAGAGATATTTTTCTTTGGGAATCAGTCCCTCGCAGTCTCCAGGCTACATGATGTGTAAGAAACAAAAAAGCCAAACAAAGAGAAAAAGTAAAGGATTTTTAAGCTGGCTCAGGAAAGGCATTTTTTCCAAAACTGGGGAAAGGAAACTTAAAATTACAGTGAAATACCAACAGCAATCAGGCCCATCTGGGCACTGAGACAGAAACAAGCAGCCCCTGATGTGTGGGGGACACAGGGGATCTCCACTGCACTTGCCCTCCTTTGGTAGAGATTATCTAACCAGAACTCAGCCACCTCTGCTCCTTAAACTATTCTGGGATCATCTCATTGCTGTGAAGATCATCACTCCTGGCAGCATCACCTCAATGCAGATTGGTCATGGCCCCTCCTGCAGCGTGTGGCAGAGCCTCTGAACCTGTGTCACTTCACTCAGGAAAACCAGCTGCACTTTAAACCAAATTTACTTTTGCATCGTGCCAGAACTCACAGGCTCTGCCAACAGTAAAGCTTGATCCCTTGCACACAATTCTGTATGAATATTTCTACTCTGGATGGGAGGGGACTCAGGGAGAGTCTGCTTGGTGCCTCTCTAAGCATGGTCTCATAAATATAACAGGACTGGGATCTTCAAATTACTTAAAGGCAGTCAGATATTCAATTTTCATGATATTTTGGTGTTATTAGGATATGGAGCTCGTCAGGCTTCTCTGAATCACTTTGCTTAGTATTTGGCTCCTGGAGGCCATCCCATGCTCTGAACCAACTGGAGAAATTCCAGAGCATCTCAAGATACAAGTTGAGGCTCAGGCTTTTTGCAGGAATTTGCTCATGCCTTTGGAACTGCAGCCACCTGCTGATTGAGCTGACACAGGGATGGAGGGAACCAAGCAGCAAGGGAAGTACAGCCTGGCTGGGTGTGGTTTCTGAGGTGAGCTTTGTCTGAGGGCAGGATTCTAGGGCTGCAGCCCTTCCACAGATCAGGCACCAGCTGGCAGCTGCTCTGGCAAAGGTGACATTGTCCTCATCCTCTGGTGTCCCCTCACTTTGTGCCGCTCCACAAAGTCACCACGAGCAAACAAAGGCTGGCAGGAACCAGAGAGTCAGAACCTCTCAAAATGCCCTCCTGCAGTATCACTCCTGAGCACTGCCACAAGCATTGAGCAGGAGCTGTTGTATCCTACTCTGCCTGCTTTGGATATTTTAAATTAATACTCATTCAACAAAAGTAGGAATCGATTTTTTTCTGCCTAGTGTTGAAACCAGAACTGAATCAAAACGGTCTTGACACTCTGTCCCTGCCTCCATGTACCATTGTTCTCTCAGGAGTGGGTTAAAAAGGCTTTGAGTTACTAACCTGCCTGTAGTCACACAGTAATCCAGCATCTGAATGAAACAAAACCCCTGCATCTGCTGATTTCCACTCTAGGAATAGCTCACCAAGACCACAGAACCTGGTCCCATATTGATAGCAGCAGGAGCTTTTAACTCCAGAGCACCAGTGCAGCTTTGAAGCAAATCATAAAATCCTGGAGTGGTTTGGGTTGAAAGGACCCTAAAGCCCATCCCATTCCCACACCCTGCCATGGGCAGAAACACCTTCCACTATCCCAGGCTGCTCCAAGCCCTGTCCAGCCTGCTTGGACGCTGCCAGGGATCCAGGGGCATCTACAGCGTCTCTGGGCACCCTGTTCCTTCCTTCTTGAAGGAAGCCAGACTAATCCCAGCCTAACATTAATCCCAAATACATTTGGAGGCGGTTTAGAGGCTTGAACACCAATTGGTTCTATCTCGTGATGTGCTCCTGTTGCACCAAATCACCTGCAGACACAGCCAGGGCTTCTGCTCCATTTCCTGCTGCCAGATGTGAGGTTTAACCTCACCTCTGACTGACAGCTGTCACTGCAATCAGTTTGGCAGCTCTGCTCAGTATCTGAGAGGAAATATTCCCTCCACTGCTGGAGCCCACTCTGCAGCTCTCAGTCACAATGTCTAACCAGGTTTTTCTCCTGTCCTTCCAAATGCTGCTCAGGGATTGCACTTTGTAAATGCTCAACAGCCTCACCCAGGTTTTCTGATAAAACCACATCAATTTGGTGCTACAAAACAAAATGGTCAATAAAGATTCATTGCAACAGATCTGTGCACAGACTCCAGTCTCCACCAAAACTCCTGGTAGAGAGGAATTATTTCTAAATAATTTTTTTTTAAGGCGATTGTCAATATTTTTTTCATCAGACTTAATTCATGTCTGTGATTTCTGCTTTACTGGGTGACAAGGCAATGGAGAACTGAAGACAGACCTGACCTCTTGCCTTGGTAGCCCTGGCATTCCTGAGGAAAGCAGTTTCCCTGGGAAGGGCAGGCTGTGCTCAGGCTCTCTCAGCCCCATGGAAGGAACTGCACCTTCCTCATGCCAGGGAGCTGCAGGAGCTGCACCCCTGGAGCACAGAAAGGCAAACTGCTGCTCTCCCCCTCGGATCCATCAGCAACAACCTCAGCACAAACCCTTGCTTTGCTGTCTCTCTGTATTTATGAACAGGAGACATGGAGAGCACTCAGGCATTAAACACTTGGGGTTGAGTTCACTTCCCCACGACAGCCCTGCTCCTTGGAAATCAACGCTGGCATCAAACTGGAGTGACTTGGGAGGAAAGGGCATCCCTTGAGCTGCACTTTGGGCCTGTTACCCCTAAGGAGCAGGGGGTAACTGTTCCATAACATCCCTGAAACTGCAGAAAAATAACATATTGCAAAATTTGGCCATATTTTTGCAAATGCATCTTTTAAAATTGCGCATCTGGAATTCAAGTTCTCTTCCAAGCACTGTGTGTGATTTGCTCTTGCCAGAGAAGCACACCTGGGACTAAGAAGGGGGTTTAGATAAGTACCTTTCCATATGGCCCACTGATAAATGATTCATTCTGCACAGCTTAACTTTGAAAATAAATTCAGTATTGTTAAGATATTAAGATACCAGCTTCATATTTCACCTCATAATTGCACTTCACATATCACAAAAAGAGCTGGGCTGTTGTTTTTGTTGCTGCTGTTTGCAGATGCAGCCTGCAGAGCTCTGGGTATTGCATCACAACTCACTCCCTCCTTCCTCCCATTCCAGCACACATTTTGCTCTTCTTCTGAGGGTAATTTTTAGGTGGATCAATACCAACACAACAAACAATCCTGTAAAGTACAAATTCAGTATCCTCAGATGAAGAAATAGATAAATACAACTTTCTAGGGTAATGCTTAATTAAACGTGCTGATGGGACTGGAGATCACTCGGGATTAAATCAAGATCTGACAAAACAACACTTCCTTGAGAAGCAGGAAGCCCCACACTCCTCACCCCACCCTTTTGGCACTCCTGGTGCCAACAATAACCTTGTACAGCTGCTCCTCTCTTTGCTATCCCATGTTCAACACAGCCTCAGCATCTTCATCCTCAGGGCTCTTCTGCCCATGGACTTCCAGTGTCCCCACTGGCACAGACCTCTGGAAGGGTGAAACTGGTCAGGAGATTTCCCAGTCAGTGTCAGAACATCATCACATTTTCCATTTGATCCCTAAATACAAAGGAATAGGTTCCTTCAGCCCTTAGAGGTTTAGGGTTGCAATGCACCTGGTAACGTGGTGGGTGAGGCTCTGATTTGCTTTTTAGGGGAACCAGGAGCAGAACCAGTAGCCAAAGACAATGGCTCTGAGATAGGGAGCTACATCTCAATCTCCTGGTCCTGATCATCCCAGTCCATCTCTTCAATCCCCACAGAGCCCAGCCCAGGGACAGCACACAGTGAGCTGCAGCTCAGGAAAAACAACAGATAGTGAAAGCATCACCCACAGGTAACACCAACCCCCTGGAGCACACCTGAGGGTTGCCAGGGCAGGGAGCCAGGACAGTACAGCACATTCACAAGGGCAGGTGCTCTGGTGCTCTCAAGACACTGCCTGGACCTTCCCACAGGCAGGTGAGGACAAGCAACAGCCTGGGATGAAGATGAAGGGTCCCTGTGTAAATCAGCCCAGCTCAGATGACAGCAGTGCATTGAACTGGTTCTCGTGGTGAGGTCCTGATGTGCCAGAAGGAGAAGCAAGGACAGCCTCTGGGAGATGCCCCAAGCCCCTGCAGTGCACACAGGAGGGTTCTGCTTTCTCAGCAGATTTAGGGGCCAGGCAAGTGCAGCTTCTGCATGGGAAGAGAAGCCAGGCTCCAAAGGCTTCCATTCCTCATGGACACAATTCCCCCCAAGGGTTGTTCTGTGTTTTTATTTTCTTCAGCCATTAATTCTTTTCAAAACCAGTGGAAATATTTCCTTTGGTCCTACCAGGCTGCAGCATTTTTGCCTGAACACCTCTTATGTGAAAAGCACGCTCAGAGCCACTGGGCACAGCGAGGAGCAGAGCTCAGGCTGCACATCTGGAAAATATTCCAGCTGGTGAGACCTGCTGGAGCAGGGAAGGGGCTCCCCGAGGAGCCAGGGGTGACCTGACATTGGCAGTGCTGTAAAGTGGATGAGGCAGAGCCCCGAGGGAGCCGTGCCAGGAGCAGGAGCTGGTTGGTAGAGGAGGTGCTGGGGACCACAGAGCTGCCCAAGGGTATTTCTCCTTGCCTGGTGCACAGGGACAGGCACAGTTTCCCTGCTGAGGATCTTCTGAAGGAAGGTTGAGAGGCAAAAGACAGCAAAAAACTGCAGCCTGGGGCTCAGCAGGCTCACCTCTCTCAGGGCACACCTTCAGCTGGCACAAAGGAGTGTAACCCCAAGAAAGCAGATCTGTGCCAGTAGTACCCAAAAATAGGGCCTTTCTGATCATTATCAATATCCAGAAATGGTCATTTCGTGCCTATTCCAAGAGTTTACTGTAAACAAAATATTAAATACTGTGTTAATTGCAAAAAAAAAAGGCCAGGGAAATAAATATGACAAGTCAAATTATGATCTTGGGTGCTCCTTTCAGGGACAGACAACTGAGAAATACAGCCAGAGCAGAAATCTACTTTCAGTTCCATGTTCAACCTATACAAATTTAGGCACGTGATATTTTTTTCTATATAAAAGCAGGCCCAGGTGAGCGTTCATAGATGATATCTGTAGGAAAAGGAACAAAAAGGAAAAACCACCAAAAAAGCCTTGCTCTCTGTTCCAAAAAGCTGTCATTTCTCTTAATTCTATCCATTTAAATTTATTGCTGCTGAAATTCCCAAGGTCTGCCAAAATGCAGGGAAAGTTGCAATACAGATGAGTATTACCAGCAGAGAGAAGGGTTCAGAGAGGAGCGGGGAAAGGAACAGTGAAAAGGACAGATCCATCATTTTCAGTGGTTACAGCAGTTGTGGGGGAGCATCTTTGTGAATTAACAGTGGTAAAAAGAAAAGCAGAAAACAAAGCAAGAAAATCCCTGCCCCAGAAGAACGGATCAGGTAAGTGCTCTGTTGTTTGTTGTAGCAATTTTCTGAAATTGCAAGCATTTGGGGCACTGCAAAGCACTGGAAAAGGTGGTTTTGTCCAGAAAATCCTACCATTTATACCAGGGTGCACCCAGAAGAAATCTGAGGAGGGGAAGGCGGTGGCAAAGGGATGCAGCTCAAGTGCAGACACCTGTCCCAGGGCCACCGCAGTGCCAGGCTGGGTGAACCTGGGAGTTTTCTCCATGGTTTCTATTCCTCCTGACTGGAATCAGCCAAATGGTTCAAAGATCAAGAGAAGAAGTACAAAAGGACTGAAGATACTTTGAGATAGTTGATAGTTTTCAGGAATAGAGCACTCTTGCAAACCCAAAGCTTTAATTTATCAAAAATTCCAGTGAAAAAAAAAAAATTAAAACATTCTTATAAGATTTGAAGTACTTTAACCCTATTAACATTTTTTTTTTAATCCCAGATTTTTTTAGAGTAGGAAAATTTGCCAAATGGACATTTTAGATGTATTTAAAGACCAGTGATTTTTGGAAGAGTTGCGTTAGAAACATCCACCAGCTCTGCTCTACGCTAAGAATTCATGTTACATAAAAAGCCAGACATAGACAAATAACCTAGAGCAGCCCACTCTGCAGAGCTAGCCCAAATGACCCTGTTTATTAAATTGAGAGCAGTGAGTGCCTCCACTGTCTCACTCTATAGCTCGATTTGCCACAGAGTTCAGTGAGAGCTCTGTGAAGTGCTCGTTTCTGCATGCTGCAGCTCCAGGAAGAAAGGGGCATCCAAGCAGGTGAGGGAGCAGCAGCACAACCAGAGGCTCCAGTGAGCCCTGGGCTGAGGACACAGCATGCATTTCCAGGAAAGCCACCCTGGCAGGAAATGGGGGTGTGGAAGCAGCTCTTGTAGAGAGCTCGGACACTCTAAGGCAGATGCATCTGTATTTTTCCATTGTATGGAAAGCTTTGCCCATATTTACTGCTCAGGGATTGTTTTTCTCCCTGCTGTGGTCCTGCCAACAATGAGCACTGGGGGCTGGAGCTCTGCAGTCCATTGGCACAGCAGAGAGGACTTTGAGGCCTGACCTCTCTGCGCTTGTGCACTTGGCTCTGCTCGGTCCCCACGCCATCAATAATCAGCATTCCCAGTGCGTGGCTGGCTGGGAATGCTGCAGCACACTGGGCTGCTCCTGCCCTGACACACATCCTGCTTCCCACAGCCCACTGGGAAAGGAGGAAGCCCCAAATGTTCCTCAAGCACTACGAACCTCAGCACCAAGCAGAGCACAAGGGCACTGAGCATTTGCTGGGGATGAGGTAATCCCTCTGCGTGGATGCCAGAGAGAAAAGGAAAGCCTGGCTCCTGGAGGGATTTCCAGGCATCTGCCTCCCCACCTGAGCAACCCTGCTGGTCCCCACAAGGGCTGCAGGCTGGGCACCAAAAGAAGTTTGAGCTGCTCTGAGCTCAGGCACCAAAGTCTTTTTCCAGTTGTGATTCTGGAAATTTAAAAGATAATTTTCCTTAGCTGCAAACATAGGAGGTATTTCTTACACAAGTGTAAGAAAAATGCAGAAATGAATACAAATATCAGGAAGGGGCCAGGCAGCAAGGCCTGTGGTCCCTAGTGGTCCTCAGATGCGTGAATCAGTGAAAATCAGAAAGGTATCATAGCACTAAAGCAAAAAGTCATTAATAAAAGTGACAGTAAAAGCTCCAAGACAAGGAAAATTACCCAAGAGCAAAACTTTAATTACGCTTGGGAACAGCCTCCCCCAAGAGAGCAGCACAGTGCTGCTCCTGGAAGTGCTTTATAACCAGACTCATTAATATTCTTGGGAAGGCCAGGTCAAGAAACACATCTCTGGGTGCTGTGTCCAGCTCTGGATCCTCAGCACAGCAGGGACAGGAGCTCCTGGAGCTGAGCAAGGGCCTGGAGCATCTCAGTGCCCAGGAAAGGCTGAGGGAGCTGGGGCTGCTCAGCCTGGAGAGGAGATGCTGAGGGCACGCTGAGGAGCAGAGCCTGGGCCCTGCTCACAGCCCTCCCTGCAGACAGGGACACCCTGAGCTGAGGCCCCTCTCACCCAGCTCTGCCTGGCCCAGGCTGACTTTGCAGGGTGCAGCTGAGCTCAGCAAAGATCCTGGTGGCACCTCTGGAAAAGCAGATTTAAGAAAGGAAAAAGCCACCAGCCAGGCAGAGAAGAAGGGGAAAAAATATTGCCTGTTTTAATGAGAATTAAATTAATTTTACCCAAGTTGAGTCTGTTCTGCCCATGACAGGGATTGCTCAGGGACTGCCTGTCGAGCAACCCCAACCTCTCCTAACAAACCTGACATCCACTCACAGTCAATCAGCTTCCTCAGCAATGCTGAGTGAGAACATCTTCCTTTTAGCCAAACATCCTTCACAGTCTCTTGGAGAAATGGCAAACTCACCAACAAAAGCCCTTCAGCAGTCCTCCTGAATTATAAGCTGCTGAAATCTTTTTTTTATGATAAAAAGATAACTTGAAAACACTTCCATATATTAAAAAACCTATTAATACTTTTCTTGTCTGACAGATTTGCGAATGTAGTTCTGCTTTGTGCCTTTGGCAGCAGTGTTCAATGGCCAAGCATTTTCAGAAAATTGAAAGTTTGCCTGACCTTTCCTGCAGCAAAAAGTCACCTACTTCCCCTGCTGTGTATTTGCATAGGGAGTGCTCCTATGCCAGCAGCAGTCAAAGGAGACTTCAGTAGTTATGTCCAGGACTGTATCCTCAACTAGAGGTGACTCCTACAGGAGTTCGTCCAGCCAAGTGCTTTAGAACCTGGAGATTCAAATTTTATTAATTTTGCCCCCTTTTTGTATTCCTTATCCTTTTGTTACTAAATTCAAAGTTGTTGTCACCTTTAAATGGAATCAATCAGACAGTGGTGTGGCCAGAAGAGGTTTTGGGTTATTCAGAGGTGGATGATGAGGTGTCACAACCATCAGCCTCCTGCCACTGACCTCTCTGGATAAATCCTGGCTGTGCATGATGCTTCTCCCACACCTTGCAGTGCTGCAAGGACTGAGATACAACCTTGAGCTGGATTAGTCTGCCCACTAACCTCCCTTAACTGAGTGGCCTGCTCTTGGCTTTCTCACTCTTGTAGAGCCAAGCTGTGGAGCATTAATTTGCTGCAGCTTTTGTCATTTATGAACAGCTATTTGTATGTTTTGTTCATTATTAGAGCCTGACTCGTGTGCTAGGCCAGTCACTTCTAATCATCCCTGTCCTGAACACTCAGCTTTGAAAGAAGAGCCCAGCCCTGGGTGAAGCATTCGCTGGTGAACGGGGCCATAAATCAGCCTGGCCAAGCTCCCCGCAGCAGCTGGGCAGGCAGAACTTTCCGAGCTGGAAATGCTCCCCCACCTTCCTGCGGGCTCCCGGGCTTTTGATAAACATGAGCAATTAGCACCTTTGCAGACATCATTTTCCTTCCCCACTAATGGAATTTTGGATACGCAGAAGGAAACGGGGCCTTGGAGGGAGGCTCCAGGAAGGTGGGCAGGATGCTGGATGGGATAGGGAACACTGCTCCGGCTCACCCACGGAGGGCTGTGCTCACACATCCTCTCTCTCAGCCACATCTCCCTGCCCATGCAGTGACAGAAGCTCTGACAAGCCCATTTCTGTCTGATGGGAAGAAAAACAAACATTGCAGTGGATAATCAAACAAATGTGGGCTCTTCAGTTCTTGGATGGGAACTCCAGCTAATGTCATAAAACATGGGAAGAATGCTCTGTAATTAATTCCTCCTCTGGAAATATTTGACTAGGTTTGGGATGTCCTACAGGAACAACACTGAAGTCAGCAGCAGCAGTAAAGGTTGCATGAGTCTGGAAACTGAGGGATTTTCCTCAAAGTAAGTACCTGGAAGAAGTTGCAGCTGAGATGCTGCGGGGCTGAGCAGGGGAATTTAGTGAGGGATTATAAACACGCCCGAGCAAACCTGCATTTCCTCCTGCTTGCATCCCTGCAGCCACCTGGGGAAAGCTGTATCTGCAAAGAGGAGACAGTTTTACACCTCTGCAGCCACTGTCACACACATCTTTCCAATACAGGGTCCAGCTCCTGCTTTCCTGCTGCCTTCCCATCTAATCTGTTTCCAGCCACGACAGTAGCTGAGCTGTTGCCAAGAAAACCACCTCGTGGTTTAAGAGATGCTGTGATCGCTTTCCAGCCTGGACCACAGAGCTCTGGGGTGTGACTGCAGGAGTCACAACAATGGCATCAGGGCTGGGCACCTCCCGAGAGCAGGATGGACAATCAGCAGTTAATTAAACCAATCACCACCAGAAATGCTGACAAGAAGAGAAAGAAGTCATGAATGCTAATGGGGCATAGATATACAGGAAGCTGAGCCCAAGAAAACTCTCTGACTGTTCTGTTCTGGATCCCAGAAAGATCTGAGGCATGTTCCAGAAGCGTGGGAGCACATACAGCCATATTTTGAAATTTCCACACCACAAGAGCTGCATCTCATGAAGGTTCTGTCTTTATTCTGGACTGTGAGCTTCCCTTCTCCCCAGCCTACATCATTACACAATTCCTCTGTTCATCACTAATTCCCTTCCTCTCCAGGTGATAAGAAACAGGCATTCCTCGTCCTTTGCCTTCAGTCCTCCTCCAGAACGTGGACCCCACCTCCCAGCACCTCAGAGATTCAGCCACCAAAGCTGTTTGCCCAGGGCAGGTTGTTGAGGTCCCTTATGGCTCTCAGTGCCAGGGCTGGGGGTCCGGGTGGCAGCCACACCCCACTGATGTCGAACCCTGCCCTGCTGTATGTGGGATGCTTTAACTGATTTGGTAATTGGGTTTGTGGGGCCAGGTTTTGGTAGCAGGGGGGGTTCCAGGGGTGGTTCCTGTGAGAAGCTGCTGGAAGCTTCCCCCATGTCCAATAGAATCAGTTCCAGCTGTCTGCAGGATGGACCTGCTGGTGATCAGGACTGGGACAGTCAGGAATGATGGGAACACCTTGGGGATAATATGTTTGAATCCACATTTCAAGGCCAGGGCTGGATTACCAGGAGGGCATCAGGGTGCACAATGCTGTAGATTGCTCTGCCTTCCCTCCTCGTCCTCCTGAGCCTGCCTTCCCAGGTGAGCCATGCAAAGCTCTGAGCTCCTGCAGCACTGCAGAGCCTGGGAGAACACACCAGTGCAGAGAAAGGGTTAAAAAGGACAATAAAACACAGCAGGTGCAGGCACACGAGAAAGAAATAAAGCAAAATTCCCTCCTTATGGGAGCAATAGAAATGATTGAGAGCGTGGACTCTGTAATCTGCAGAAAGTGGGGCGACACTGTTGAGTCAAATTAAATGCACAGAGTGGAAAAATCCAAGCCCGACAATCCGTCTGTGTCATGTGTCTGTGGATAATTTACTGCCACGGTTGGAGTCTGCCTTCGAAGGATTCGGGGCAGGGTGAACGTATGGGACTTGTTTCCCTGCGATCTATGGACACGTGTGCATGTCTGGAACTGGCTGAGGAGTGAGGAACAGGACAGGAAAGTTTTTGCACTCCCCAATCCCTCAGCTCCTGGTTAAGAGCTGTCTCCACCCTGTCACTCCAAGCATTGCATTTGCTGATCAGGAGACAGTGAAAGAAGTACCAAGGTGAATCCTTGGAAGGCAGGTGTTTGCTCAGGTCAGGGAAGGGCAAGGAGGCAAGGAAGCCCCTGAAGGGATGTGCCCTCCCTGGAGCCACTGAGCTGCTGAGTTCCTGTCCTCAGCTGCCAGCACAGCAGTGCCAGGCCAGAGCCAGCATTCCTCCCTCAGCCCTTCCCCAGGGCCTCGGGGAGCCTCAGGTGCTGGCACACAAACCATTGTGACAAAACCGGGTTCTGAAAATACAGCCAGGAACACCAGGACTTGGGGCGATGCCATACGAGGGATGCAGGGCAGGATACAGGGCTGGATACAGGAATGGGATACAGGGC
>VYZP01058307.1:633-14719 GCA_013400635.1 Hypocryptadius cinnamomeus
TGTTAATCCATCACGAAGCAGGGGGCCTTGGATCATGCCAGAGGGTCACAGAGACCTGACAAAGACTTTCCTGACTTCATCCCTGGGACCACTGACCCAATTTGAGACCACCAACCCAATTCAAGAGAAGAACTGTGCACGTGCAAAGGACTAATAATCTCATTTTAATACTAAGTGAGGATGGGAGGTGCTGGAGATGGGAGGTGCTACATGCATACGTATTATTTTGGGAAATAAATAGAAGGCAAAGAATCTTGTGTGGCGTGGTCACGCATTTCAGGGATGACCCCCCCGCTGTGCTGCCTGCCAGTGTAATAAACATACTACTTTCTAACTTTGAATAGTTAGAGAGTCTTTGTCTGTGATTTTAGTTTTAACGATTCATCTGGAGATTCAAAACCCACCTGGATGTGTTCCTGTGGCACCCCAACAATTCTGTGAATCTAGGTTTGATGGCACTCTGAGTGACCTAATCTAGTTGAAGATGTCCCTGCTTATTGCAGGGTGGTTAGACTAGATAAGCTTTAAAGATCCTTCCAACCCAAAGCATTCTATGATTCTATGGACCCTTGCTTAGGTGTTGAAAGCCATCCAACCTCCCTTATCTGCTACGTACAATCAGACAGAGCACAATCCAGAAACTACTGCTGTAATTCTTTTGAAATACTGTGTCAAAAAGCATTTATTGCTCCAGTGTCAGTGGGACTGTACTCATTACAGCAAGGATCCCTCTTAGGAATGGTACAGCACTTTGGAAAATGTCAAAGCTGACTAGCTTGACCTATACTCAGACATCATAAATTTGTCCATAAAGCTACCTTTGCAATGCAATGAGACCATCTTGTGTTCTGTATCCTAGCAATTGGCAGCCCTTTTACTTTTGGTTTCTTAAGCTTATTCAAAGAAATCAAATAAAAAATCCCAAACTAAATTGAACTCACACAAAAAAGGTCAGTCAGCTAAATTCAGCTTCAGAGCTGATGTCTAATATGTCACAATTCAATGACAACACATATGAAAAATTCCCAAAGTGTCAATGAAAAGAAGTCATATCTCCACAGGAGGTGCAAGAAGGTGCTCTAGAAACCTCCCTGCAGGGATTTCCATAGGATTTTATTCTGCCCTGAAGGGGGATTTCATATGATGCAGAACTGTGGGATGCAACAGTAGGTGCTATAGAACAAACCTAAGCTCCTTGTGCACCAACCCTACCAAGTTACATCGCAGTCTGGAACTAAAGAAAGAAGTCACAATTATTAAAGACCAGAGAGCATGCAAATGAAAACAACCGGCCAACCAGATAAAGGAAACAAAACAAGAATTTGAGATGTACCAAATTTCTGTTTTAAAAAACTGTAACAGTAAGGACTTTGGCCTTTGAAGCCTTGTCTTAAAGAAGCTTCTTGCCTGGCAACCTTGCCATACATTTGCACATCCAGACATAGGAGGAATACGGACTCTCAAATTCTTTAGCGAAGTCCTCAGGAACACTTAAGCCAAGGAAGAGTAGTAAGTTATTTGGATCTTTTGGCAAAGCTTGAATCAGTTTATAACCTCAGCTCCCAACCACCATTCTCTTGTAAGTATTCACGACTGAGAGCTCTGTACTCAATGAGATTGATTCTGCAGCCATGCCAACCCAAAGAATCACCTTTCTTCCTTCGCAGCAAAACTTCAGCTTTATGAATTCCTGTACTCATCTTATTGCCTCAGGATCCCTTTGTTTCTCATAAAACAGAATTGTTTTTTTTAGCAGCAGAAGTGACGCATAATCCAAGGTGGTTGCCAAAACTAGGTAATAGAAAATTATCATACCACCATACCTCCAGTACCTGGAGGAAGAAAAACATACCAAGAAAAGAAAAGCCTCTCCTTTTCCATTCAGAGAGAAATAAAATTAAGGGACTACAAAGGAAAACACATCAAAAAGCATCAAAAAGGTTTCAGGTTCTGCACCGCGTTTTAAAGAGGCATAGGGTGGATTGTCCAGTTAAGACAGGGAGAAGTTAAAGTACCTCCATAGTAGTGGATGGAGAGCTCACAGCAACAAAACATGATTTTTTAAGTCTTGAAATCTCTATAGCCCTGCAAGCTGCAGTCTTGGTCTCAGCAATCCTTTGTGTTCTTTTGGTCAGCACTTCAGACAGCCTCATGAGGACATAATTCTCTATATCTGTGCTCCATAGTGACTGCATTTCAGGAAAGTCTCTTTCTGCAGCTAGCATGAAACATCTAGGCCCTGTCCTGGAGACTCAGGGTTTTTTGGAAGTCTGCATTGTTCTGTGCTTGACAGCAAGTCCCAGACCTTCCTGCTGTAGAGCGTCTTTTACAGTGAAAGGCTTCCCCTAGCCAGCACTTAGCAGAACTGCATCTGAGTGAAGAATATTGGAGCATCATTTCTTCTCCATTTCTAATGTGTAACTGTATCACTGAGCGGAGCCCAGGGGGTACGGAGAGAGAGCTAATTTCACCCTGTGGAGGTATCTCATGAATGCTTTTGTTGTGCCACAGAAGACAAAAACCAGTATTCCATTTCCCAAATCCCAATTCTCTGTTAAAAAAGGTGTTTTGCATTAGTGAATGCAGGCAATTGAGTTAAAAAACAAAATGACTGTGGGCCAGAATTATGCTGTGCACATCTGTATCTCCTTGTTTACAGACACATGTTTAAGGCAAGTGATGCCCTTCTTCCCCCAATCAGGAGTGCCAGGGGGTCCACTCTTCTCCTGTGCACTCTTCATCCTCACCCTCAGCTGAAAGGATAAATTGTTGCCTAAACAAGAGGTACTCACTGAGGGTGTGCCTGCCTGAGAGCTGGGAAACGAGCACTGCCAGTGCTTCACACTCTCAGCTCCTTTGAAAGGCAGACCACAGGATGCTGATAAACCAGGCAAAGGAAGTTTGAGAGATTTCCAACAAAAGTTCACTTGCTTTCTTTTCTGTTTTGAATTCTGTCCAAAGAACATTGTAATTTCTTGTCTGCTTTGAATCCTTTCCAAAGAACATTGTAATCATTGTCATTCTGATGCATCAGCATTTACAGGTAGGAAAAAAGAAACCATTTTGCTGGAGAGCTTCTCACTAGTCCATCATGAGGTCATGAACTTGGGATGCTTCCAGCTGCTACTACTCTTAACAAAAGTCAGTAAAACATTTTGCCCTCGGGCTAAATAGTGTATTGGATATTTCACATATACAGAAAACCCAGAGTGGTATAAGCTTTTTGGGGGGAATTATTTGTCCTTTTTTATGTACAAGGTAAAAGATTGACTGATACAATTTTAGAAGCACGTAAAAGTGATCCAGTACAACTTTCCCATATACAAGACTCCTGCAGTTATCAAATCTGATACCTCACCTTTTGCTATAAATTTTACTGTGGTGCTGTAAATCCTGGGACTAGATCAGAATGACTGTGAGACAGCAAACCTTAAATCTGCCACCAGCAAGAAAAACTGCCACCTAAGTTCTAAGAACACAGAGAAGTACATTTTTAGCTCTCTTATAAATTAATTGGGTGACTTTGTGCAAGTCACTTTACCTTTCTTTCAGCAAGCACTTCCGTTCATCTCCTTAGCAGTCTTGTCTATTTAGATTGAAAACTTTCTAGGGGAAGGACTCTGCTTGCACTAGGGATACTTAAAGAGGCTCCAGTTTGCCAGAACGTCTATGTTTTATCATAATATTACCAGTGCAATTAATGAAGACTGGAGTATCATAACTGTACGCTATTCTAAAGCACACTGGTGCCATCTATCAGGTAAAGAAAAACACTTGCCTCTTGTTTTCTCTAACAGAGTGTGCAGACTCTTAAAACCTAATTCTCTCTTTACAATTGTAATAAATATCAGGGAAAAAAAAATTAGGACCATAAGAGTCCATGCTTCAAAATCTCATGGCAGTCATTGTTTAACAGGGAGAAATTTCCCTGAACGACCTTTTCTGGAATCCACTATACAAACCTTTTGTGAAAAATAAAAATCAAGTTATTTTTAATATTAACTCTACACTGTTCAAAAAGTATGCAGTTTCACAGAAAAATATCAAAACCACCCTCAACTGCCCAACACATTTTGCAAGTCTGTGAACAGCACAACAGTGGCACTAAGACATGTGACATATCCAGGTCATATCAATAAAAGAGATTATTTCTAGGATCCAGCTGGAAACCCAAGGGATGCTGCACAGACAGGCTGAAGAACAGGTACACATCTAACAAAGAAAGCTGGCAAGGCTGCAGGAATAATGGGCCACCTTTCCTCACACAGCTGCAGCCTAATCTTGGGCACAGAACCTACTCCTGATCCTCTCAACATCTTGTGGGGAGCTTCTAGCAGAGTCTGTGTCCAAGTAAGACTCAGACTTTGCCCCACTGTTTTTTTGTAGCATCAGCAAAGCTCAAACCTGCTTAAACACAGCAAAAAAAACCCACAGTGCAAGCCAGCTTCTTTGTTTGCAAGCATATTTCCACACATAGAGTTAATAAAGCTGTAATTTCTGTACTTTCCTTTGAATCCAATCAAAAATCACAACATAACAAGAGCCTTTATCCTCCTTTTTTTCTTCACTTAAATTAACTAAAGCTTATTTAGTACAGTGAGAGGTTAAGATGTCATTATCTTGCTTTGATATTTGCTTGATGAGTGAACCTTCTAAAAATGCAAACCAAACATTTCAGTTGTCCCATAGCAGCTCTGATTGAAAAATTTGTTCAGCAAAATGAAATTAATCATTATGGGTATGTTCCCTTTGGTTTTGGTCCACTGTCCTATCATGTATGCCTTTTGAAATGTCTTATCATAGGGATAAATAGAATGAACTCTGTCTGCTTTGCAGATGAATGATATCCCAATTAAAATTTTAGCTTAGAAATGTTTAATGGCTCTTCTTTCTTGTAACCTGAGTGTAAGTTTAAGGTTTGACTTTGAGGATAATCATTCAGTTTTACAGCATAGTGATGCCAATTAAAGAGATTTGCTTCACACTGAATACAGAGCTCCAAAGTCCCATAAACTACTAGTGATAAAAAGATCTCTAAGTCTTCCTAGAAGTGGAATGAATGTAGCCTTTTGAAAATGCATAGTGCTTGATTAAATATGATGGTTTAAAACTAATTAAACCACTTATCACACTCCCAAGGGTCTGTATATCCTGTAAAGAATTCAACTAGACTACTTGGGTAAGAAAAAGAACTCACTTGATTATGCCTGTGCCTGTTTCACGTTTTACCAAATTCATGCTTTGCTAAATCCACACACCTTTGTATATTACTTTTTAAAGGATTCAGGGGTTTTTAATAAAAATCAACTGAATTATTCCTACAATTTTTCTCTTGATTTACTTCTCTCTTGAATTATTTCCATTATGAATTTCTTTCTTTCTTGCAAATCCAGTTTAGTGCTCATAAAATATATGTCCCCATCTGCCAGCAGGTAGGCCTGTCCTAGAACAAATACATGAATATGTGTTCCTGAATTTCACCAACAATCAAATAATACAAAAGCAGTGCTATCTGACTATCTAACCACTTCAAAAAACCTTCCCATCTATGAGTTTCTCCTGACTGACGTGCACCAGAGTTCAGCATGAGCAGGAATGTAATACAGTAACTGCTGCCATCACCCAAACATGAGGATAGGCTTGGCATAAGAAAATGGTCAAAGATGCTAATAAACATTGAAAAGATGTACACTACCTAACATGCATTGGTTACATAAAGTTTATGAATTGTGAAGACTTGCAGTCTTTTTTTTTTTTTTAATCTTGAATTTCTGATCAGACCTACACTTGTGTTAAACCTGGGTACAAATCCTCTTTCTCTGTCTGTCCTTGTCAATTAACATGAAACACCTTTTTACCTGTTTTCTGGTGTCAAACTGAAATACTTAGAACCATTTACAATGAATTATTTTTTGCCTTTAAATGACTACAAGTCAGAGACTAAATTTCTGCAAAAGCCTTAGCTTGTCACCAGACTTCACCGAGCAGCAGCAGTACAGCAGTGTTCACAGCAGTGCCTGTGGAGTGGAAACTACATTTGTGCAGAATGTGACTTACCTGCTTGGGCCATTCACAGCCTGCATGAGGAAGTCAAATACTTGTCTGTGCTTATACCTACCAAAGCAATACTTGTCTACATGAACCTATAAGCTACAGTCTTTTTATTTAAATACAATCAGGATCTCTGGCCAATGCTATTCTTTTGCTTTCTTTGCATTTCAGTGTTATTTAACACTTCCAAGCACAGAAATTCTGTATGTAATTATTATGTGCATCCTCTTCACTGTAATGCTGTTACAGATCTTGGCATTAATCACACAGAACAGGATAACATTACTTAACAGATGTTGCCCCCTAGCAAATAACAAAGAATTGCAAGTGCTGCCTGTCAGGAAACAGCTTTTGTCTTATAAAAATCCAGTGAGTTAACTGAGAATTTCAGCTATTGCTTATTGATACTACTAATAAAAAATATTATCCTGAGAATAATTTCTCTACAGATCTGAATGCATATGCTCAAGAAAAGAGAGATGCTATTAATGGTCACTGTTACCTTGGGCCACGGGGGATGTGACGGTCTCCTAGGGGAATCCAAGGTCTGGTTAAGTACAGAGATACAGACATGGACAGGCTTTGGCTGTGTGGAGACTTACGGTTCCACAGGTGCTTACTGCAGCCAAGCTGCAGCTCTCCTGTGACTCTCCCAGGAGCTGGGAGCTCTCTGGAGGTCTGAGCTCATAGAAACAGGACCAGATTTTATTGAGGGGGGAAAAAAAGAAAGAAAGTACACAAGACAAATCCTCAGTCCTAAGAATTGTAAGGATGGTCCTGAAAATGTGACCCCTTATATTTCAAGCTCCAGAACACAAGTACAAAGCACTGCAAATTTAATTTAAAAATATCTCATGAACTTTTATTGTCTTTTGGGGCTTGTCTCATGACTTCAAGCTCTTGCTTCTGGCACTGCTATTGGAATCATCACAGTGCTCTGATCACAGCCAGATGCAAGCCTGAAACTCACTGGAGGCAATGCGGCAGAAAAGAGGAGGGGAAACACATACATGGAAAAGAAAAATGATGACCTGCTTAACACATTTGAATCCCAACAAGAAAGAGAGAATTCTCCTTTGCAGCCTCTGCAAAATTTGTATCAGTGAGTGTTTAATAACTTTATTAGGCCACACAAAACATTTTTTTCTCAAAATGAAAGGAATAGCTTGAATTTGCATCTTCATCTTTTTGTTTTTCCATCTCTTCAACTTGAATTACCACTTAACGGATGCTAGTTGATTTTTGTTATCATCAGGTTTTGATTAATACTTAATATTATACTGTAGCAGCATTAGTAAGCCCCAAATCTTCCACAACCATTTAGTTTAACCAAGGACTGCATTTACTAGAAAATACATGAAAACAATAGGGATGAGAAGAGTGTGTGGACTATTGGAGCCCTGTTTGCCAGGCTGTCACCTGGAGTTCACGTTGTCTCCTGCCACCAGATGTCAGTGCTACAAAATCTATGTATGTGTGGCACACCAGCATGTAGTGGCACTTCCAAACCATGCAGAGCTGGGCAATAACATATCTAGGCTTGAAACCTCAGCATCTACAAAAAACAGCCATGGATTGCACTGCAAGAAAATTTCCTTTCATGCGCTGAGGTGGTGGTGCAATGCTTGCCCATGTTCTAGGGGTTTTGTTGAGTTTGGCTCACTTCGCTCCTTTCAACTTTCAGTTCAGAGTTAGTAGAAAATGCTATTGATCTGAGAAAATGTGCTTATTTTTAAAAACTTATTGCTTTTATGTTGAGATAAAAGAAATAAAACATAAGCAAAATAAAGCTGATGTAAGATTATAGAAGATAGTTTCTTTTGGGGGGACAATAACAAAAAAATTCTATTAAGTACTTTGTTCTCAGCTACTACCCCCAGAGGTGGGAATTACAGAAACCACCTTTTTTTCGAACAGTTTTATAACCTGGTCCCAGATACCCCTCACCTGTGATCAGAGACATTTGTGAGAACCCCAAAATAAGCAGCTGACTTGAGTTTTTATGAGGGAGAGAGACAAAAGTGCTACAAGCACTACCCTTTGGTGGGGAAGCACTCTGAAGACCCAACTACCACACCTGTCAGCCGCAGCCAAGATGATCTGCCCCTGAATGTTGAGTTTTTGGGCCCAGAGAATCTAGACAGATTCTCTAGGGTCCCTTTCCCCTGATCCCCACCAGGAGAAATGAGCTGATCACCACTCTACCATAAGGGACAAAAATCCTTTTGAAGAGATGCATGAAAACATCTGAACACTCACACAACTCACCCAGGGTGGCACTGGCAGAGTTCCTGCCTGCCTTCCACAGCTCAGCAGAGGACACCACCTCTCCCTTCATCCCTGCCTTCAGCAGTGGGGAAGGTGAAGTCAGCCCTGGGTGAAATTCCTTTCTGCAGGCAGGATTAGCACCAGTGGCTGGCAGCTGTGGGACCCTGGGGCATCCCTGGCAGCTGTGGGACACCGTGGAAGTCCTGTGGGGAGCAAGACCCACCAGCACAGCCTTCTGACACACAACTATGCTGCTGCTAACCCTTCTGGCCCTGCTAACAAAATTCAGAGCATTTGCTCTCTTGGGAGACAGAAAATCAATCCCAGCAGCCTCATCTGAGACCATTTAAGTGTCTGTACTCTCACACTCCCGTATTTTTTTGATACAGCTGTGAAGAATGGTTGTTTCCCTTTGCACCCGGCTTTTCAGCAAGTTTGCAATCACCAAGAAGCTCAAGTCTATGCACAATGAACACTGAGAAATGACATATGCTTACTTTATATTTAATAGGCCTCTCATTTGCTTAGAAATAAAACGTATTGTCACTAAATTTAATGATGCTATTTATAATGCCTGTGTTCCCAACAATGAATACAGTCCATAAAATATTAGTGGGCAAATTTACTGTGCTAATTTATTAACACATTAGACCAACCCAAAATCATTCTGAATGTGCACATATCTGAGTAATTTTGAAAATCTGACTATCCCTGATTGTAAGCAAGGAAAGCTGCTGCTGAACTTGTGAAGTGGTTTTTTTATTTATATTCAAATCACTATTAAATTATAAAGCTCTTTTTTAACTGATGATCATCCCTCTAATCTACTAATTATTCCAATTCCACAATAGACAGAGTACTTTATAGACATTTCTAAATTGCTTTAATGTTCAATTACTTATAATTATACAAACAAGTCTGAAATTGATGATCCGTGCATATAATTATAGATTCTGCAACTCAGCATAAGCAAATAAAGGAAACTACCCTTATTATGACAACACAGTTTCTAGTAGTCAGACACTGCAAATTTAATTGCAGTAAAAGAGTGGATGGTGTTATTATGTAATTAGTAACAAAATTGTTATTTCAGGATAATTAAATGATAATGTGGGCACTGGAACTCAGTCTTAGAGCAATCTTCTAAGTTTAAGGTGAAGGAGCCCTACCAGATTCAAAAGCTGAGTATATTAAGTTGAACAGCGTTTTCTTCTGTAAGTACTGTTAAAAATATCATAATGAAATGATGCACAAAACAGTACTGATAAAGTGATTACCTGTGGCCTCTGCACTACACATCATAAGTTTCAGAGACTCCTTTCAGGTTCCTTCCTCTTAGTTTGTCCATTTTACCACACTAGTAGAGAAAGGCAACAGAGTATGTGGTTCATTCTTTGGAACTTTGTTACTACAAGCCTGGCCTTTCTCAGAAATAGAAATGCCTCTTAGAAGGGAGACAATCACCTCAAATTTGTGAAAACCAAGGCTAAAGCAACTTAAACCATGACTAGTGAAAGCATAGTACTGCAGAAGGCACATGCAGATGATACAAGAAGGATAAGTCACACACTGCAATGAGGAGATAAATCCAAGTTCAATACAACCACTCATAGGCATTTTCACACTGTTTGTCTTAGAGTTTATTTTCTAGGATATAAACTGAGCTATCAGGCCATGACAGGCAATCCCCCAATTAAGAAAACAGTCAAAGTAGAAAAGTTTAACAATTGTGACTTGACTTGATGTGAGTTGTCCACAAATTTAATACCTGTTTATAAGGCATCCTTTAATATTTACATTTTAACTTGCACATCTTTAAGTCAGTAACAAGACTCATTTGCTTTAATGGTGCAGGATTAGGGCTCATGGACAAGATAAACTGATCTGATTAGATTTTATTTTCTGGATCATTAAAGCATCAGGAAACTAATTGATCTTTTCTTTTCCTACATTATTGAGCCTTCTGATGAGAAATAAAACGTTTTAAAACTTGAGTCACAAATTACTGACTATGCCATCTTACTATGGGAAAAGGCACACTTTTATTTTAATCAAACAGAAAGGTAGCAGAAATTGGATTCTCATTGACACTAACTAATCTCTTAATGGAAAAAAGATGTCTCTTTGTAGATTTTCATGACTGCCATGTGGGTAGTTCTTTAATATGAAGGCTCTCTAGTCACAAAATTTATTTAATTTTTTACTCTTTTTTCCCCTGCATTATTTCTTAACCCATAGTTAAGGCATGAATTATTGTAGAACAGGGATAGATATTTTTAAGTATGTTAACGTGAGTTTCCCTCTGCCTTCAGAAATCCTTAGAAGGCTCATAGGCCTTGAGGAGAGCTGTGCTGGAGGAAAGCAAACACTGGACAGTGGCGACCCAAGGAGATATGGTTTGAAAAGGAGATCTCATTTAATAGTTGAATGTCTTTCTACTGCCCAAGAAGACATCCATCTCTTTCCTCCTTCCTTTCTCTGACTGCAGTTCACTTGTGCTGCTTCCCTTGCATGGGTCATTAATCCGGAAAAAAATTACTGCTACAATTGCAAAAATTAATAATTTACAAATAGCCAAGGTATCACAAATGAAGAGGGCAGGGCTTTCTGTCTTAGAGCTGTAAATAAGAAAGATTGTGAATGCTGCTTGGGTGGGAAAAAATAATTTGGTTGGCTGTGCTGCACCACAAGATCTCCCCCTGCTGTGTGATGGTTTGCTTCATTTTATCTGAAAAAAAGCCAACAAAACAAAACCCCAAAATAAGCAAACAAACAAACCAACCCACCCCCAAAATCCATAAAACAACCAACCAACAAACAAACAACCAATCCCCCCCACAAAACAGAACAAAACAACAAAAAAACAGATTTGCAGAAAGATGCTGTATCACACTAGGACAATCTTTAGTCTAAAGTAGTCCCATACAGCCACCTCTAGAAAAAGAAGGAAAAACCCAAACCCAATGATACGTGTTTACGACACAGTTACACCATGACACAAGCTGCCTTATGAGAAGGCCTGAAAAATTAGGGCTTAAAAAGTGCCAAAACAGCAAGAAATCCCTCTTGCATGCAATGCCTGACCTGACCACGAGATGGAAGTGAAGTTTAAAAATTAAACTAAAATCTGACCGGAGCGGAATTGTGTGACTGTGCAGTCACCGCTAATGCCATCGAATTGACAACTGAGGGTTATTATCAGCATGGGGATTTCTTAGCTCCTTGCTTTCTGCTCGGCAGCCTGGGATGCAATCAGTACAAAGTAAATATTGTGCTGACATGTCACAGTGGGATTTCATTTGGGGTAGAATAAAGCACAGCCTTTGATTCTTGCCTTGGATTCTCGACCGATACAGCACCTCAAGCTGTGATCGGTTGTTTTCCCACTCCCAGCTCCAGGGGATGATTATGCCTGAAATAATTAATTGGTAGACAAGAAAAGCAAAGATCTCCTTATTCCTGAATGTTTTAAATGGTGCACTAGAAATGTCAAACTATCTCAGGAGTAATTAGTCAACAGGTTGCTGCGCACAGAACTGGAGTTGAACACAATGAAGATTATGGCTGTGCAAAATCCCACAGAGCTGCAGATGCTGATGCACCTTTAGCAAACAGAAAGGAACTGCAGGGGACACAGGTTTCCCCTATTTTGTATCCTTTTTGTGAAAGATAAAAGCTTAGTGTTAGAGCAGGAATGGCCCACAGTGCTGTGCATAGTTCTTTCAGAAACATTGCAAGATTTTCTTTTTAGATGGAGAACTAAAGACTCCAAAATCTGAATAGTTCCCTCACATACAGGAAAGAGGTGGTAGGGCACATACTGAGCAGGCAGGAAAACCAAGACATAGAAGGGTTAAGACTCAGGTCCTCCAATGCATTAAGGTGATTTTCCAAGATGTACAGGCTGTGCCTAAAATCACACACCCTGAAAGTGGTTCCCTGGTGTCAGGTTTGCACTTGCACATTACCCTAGTTCCATGGTGGGAGCCTGGTCTGTGATGGGCTCCTACCACACTATTTAATGCCAGCAGAAAAGATAAAGAACTAAGAAGTGATGACTTCAAGACCTTTCCTAGGCATTGACCTACACTTGGAGCACCAGGTGATTGCAAGTACTGATATGGTATTTTGAATTTGAAAATAACTCCAAAACAACAACAACAAAAACCCCTCTGTTTTTTTACTATAGTATCCTTTATATTCAACTCAGAAGTGAGGCTGAATGATATTCATTACATGCAGTGAAGACTGAGGCTATCAGAAAACATGGGCATAAATAGGCAGAGGTATGAAAAATATTGAACTGCCTTAGGCTGTTTACAGGGTGGGTGTTCAAACAGAACAACAGTGCAACTGCAAGTTTTTGCAGATGGAGGACCACATACTGATTCATTATGTGCCTGAGCCCAAACTACTTTCCAGAGGTATCCTTCTAGGTATCCCCATTGATGTGTTCTCGTGCTTGCCTTCCTGCTAATCAACATCGAGATGTACAAGAACTAGGATGCATGAATGGAAACATGGACTCAGTAATGGAGAAAGGTCTGAAATAGGGAATTTCTTGAGGATATGGCAATTTCTCTTCTAGTATAGGGAGGCAGGGAACAAAGTGGAAACTCTCCCTGCACAATACATAAGGGTTGTCTTTCACAGGTACATGTTCACAATCACCTTCTAAGACCAAGATTGTTTTGGTTCGACGTGTAAACATACAAGGCTGGACACAACCCAGAGCAGGGACTCATAAGAAGCCTGCTGCTCACACTTTAAAACTTTGTACACAATAAACTGGTTACATTTATCAAAACTCTGACCAAAACTGCAATATGCTTTGGAAACCACACAGAGAATTGTTTTCCTCATTGTAGGTGAAACTGAGTGGAACAACAATCAGATAAAGTTGCTTTTGGACCCACATAATTTTTCCTCTCAGAACTGCTGAGTTGTTGCTCTCAACATTTCTCTAAGCTGGCAGGTGATAAAGATGCTAACAGAAAGTTGGTAAATAATTTCCTCACATTATTTCATTCCTGCTCTAGCTGGAAATAAACATAATGAGCAAATAGCTGGCAAGCCATAAAGCTGGACAATCCTTTTCCATATTAAATACTCAGTCTGCATTTTTCCCCTAAAAAATATGGGCTGAGATAGCTACTAGCACAATAAACAGAGCATTTCCAGAATGCTCTGGAATAATTTTAGTTCCTGAGGGCAGAGAGGGAGTGCCATTTTATGCTACCACTGACCAAGTATGCAAGTCATAAGTAGTTCTAAGTAAGCAACAGAGGTCCCAACACTGGAAAACAGATATCAAACCCTCAGGTGGCTCAGACACATACACTTAGAGAGCAAAGGGCTCTCATTTTTACTGGTGAGAGATGACAACAGCTCCCTGGTTACTTTCATCACAGATAGGTCTTGGCTCAATATTGAGGATCACTTTTGAACTCAGAACTGGTCCTTGATCCTCCCTCAGTGCTTTCTGCCACCCCACCTCCAGCCAGGGATGCTGATTCTTCTGCAAGCCTTTGGAAAACACCAAAGTTTTTAAAGTTTTTAAAACCTACTTCTGCCCATGTGCAGAGCTACACTCAAATTGTTTGCAAGCTTATTTGTCTTGTGTCCTTCCTTATGAGAAGAATGACACCATAGCACTGCCACCAACTGAAGTTCTCGCTAAAGAAATCTCTTGGCTGCTATATGACATTAAAGCACTAATGCATGCTCCCTTTTCTGAGAAAAAAAATACTTTAAATTTCTTTTAAAA
>VYZP01058308.1:0-15849 GCA_013400635.1 Hypocryptadius cinnamomeus
TGGTCCTTAAGAGCCAAATCTGTCTTTGATGTAAGGCATAGGTCATATGAGACACAACAAATAGGCTCTTTTTTGTTCTCTAGTACCTATTCATAAAATGTGAAGAATTTTGCAAGGCACTGTAGCACGCACCTTTGCTAGCTTCCAGAATATAGAATTAGAGACTTAGTTGTTAGGATATTCGCAGCTGGCTTTCAGTCCCTACTTAAAGACTACTTGCTAATCTAACAGAGTTGAGTTACTTCCAGATAGCCTAAAGTTAGGATATACTCTGACACTAGGAAATGCAATATTGAGTCTCATGATGCTGAATTAGATACTGGATTTTTCCCCCTTGTGTCTGTCCACTGCCTGAAAATTGAAAGCTTTTGCTTTCAAATTTATGGTTTTCATGTCCTTTGGTTTTATTTCAAATATTTTAGGTTCAATACTTATTGCCAGAAAGAGTGGAAAGAAACATATTGGACAAGATTTTTTTCAGACAAAAAGAAAGGGATATAAGTCATTCTACATGAATTTTCTTCTCAGCCTTTTGATTTTACAATAAACTAAAGAACAAGTTACTATCAAGCAGAATAACTACTTGAATCCCTTCTCTGTATTACAAATACATTTTTTCTGCCCCTGCTCACTTAAAAAAAATAAAAAGAGAAAGAGAGGCTGATATCTATTTTATGCCTTGCTGGTATCTCATCATAGCAGAACAAAATTCATCTTTAGAAGCATGACAACTTTCTGCTCTCTGTAAACTAGTCTGGCACCACAATGAGAAAACAGAGCTAGAAAATTATGCATCCAGATGCATACTATAATGTTCATAATACTCCTGGTGCTATATTTTGGATTGTGTTTTGAGCATTTTGTGATAATATTCAGTACTTCCAAACATTCAGATTTGAAATATCTAATATAAAACATTTTTTAAGTGGATGTTGTGGTATGGTTTATGGAGTTAATAAGATTTTATTGGCAACTGGATTTATTACAGATCTAAGTACTTATGTGTGGTATATTCAGGCCATGCTGTCTTTCTCTTCTGTCTATCAAATCTATAAATAACAAAGGGAATGATTGCTATTCAAGCTTGAAAAATGTTATTCCAACATTGGAATTTCAGCCAGATTGAAATAGATGTGTTTAGTAGGTGGGACAAAGGGCAAAAACATTAATCACCAGCAAACAAAATAATAACACCACCAACACTGCAAAGAAAAAAAAAAAAAAGAGAAATGGGGACCCCATTTCAGGGACNNNNCTCATTTCAGGAGCTATATTCATAACAAAATCGGAAAGAGCAGACATTGGAGAATAATGCTCATTCAATTTATCTTTTAAACACCCATTTGTTGAAAAACTCCTATCAACATAGAACTATTAAGATAATTAAGCTGCATTTTTATGAGAATTTTTTTAAACCATGTCTTTCTGTCCATCTTTATTTAGTTACGTTTGCAGATGAATCTCCTAATTCAGTATTACATTTTCAGTTAAAAGAAAATATTTTCTTCAGCAGCATGATTGAAAAGATAGAAAATTCATTGAATCTGTTGTAGGTTATTGCTGGTCAGTGTCTTTGTTCACTTGGATCTTTCTTTTCTAATTAGTAACTTTAAAAAAATGCAAATGTTTTTGGGGGGTTTTATCATATTTAAAAATAGCACAGTGCAGACATAAAAGAACAAAGCAGCCTCACTTTCACAGACACAGTTTAGGATGTAATCAAACAGCAAGCTCTAAAGGAACACCTGCACTGAAACCTTGCCCACCTCCTCCTACTTATTCTTCACTGGCAGCGGGCCTGATCTGGCCTGCCAGCTCCCATCCGCAAGCAAGGACAGCTGCGAGAAAGAAAGCTCATCTTCATCAAAACACTCTTTGAAGCTCTTCTGAGGATAAACATTCTTCATTTATTAACAGCTTAATGCTTTGATAAAAGCTCACTTTGTTAAGTAGTTTGCCTTTCAAGAACTGCCCACGTAGATATTTGCATGACATTCGTAAGGACTTTAGGACAACATGGGATTGCTGGAAATATTGTCGAAGGCATAGAAATAAAAACAGAGACCATATTCCTACTAGAAAAAGAGAGGAAAAATCAAAGGAAGCTTATGTTCAGCAGGCTTTACCATTTTCTGATTTATCATAGTCCTGTGTGAAAGTGCCATTATGTATAATGCTAAAAAGCTGTCTGCCTGATTTTGAGGAAATAAATGCAAAGTTTAACAGGGTATATACAGTTATACCTATAAGAAAGCAAAAATACAATTAGGATTTCAAACCCAGCACTACTTATCATAACGGTAATTTGTACATACTGGGATGAAAATAAGCAAAACAAAAATTACTGCCTTGTCATAAGTCATGTAACTGGTTTCTGTACTAACTTCTCCCAGCTGCAGCACCAAGTGACTAAAACTCAGCATGATATGAATTCACAAATAACAAAATCTTATACGTCATAAATCACTGTTATATCTTTCCACAGTTGCCTTTAAAGTACTGCTGCTGCCTTCTTATCAGAGTGAAGCTGAAAGGCTGCAACACCCCAAAGGGACTTTGCAATTGACAGTCCAGTGAGACTATTCAACTGAATGAACTAAATCTTTTGCTTTATCTTGTTAGATTATTATTCCTTTCTATTCCAAGCTGGGTAACTGACCAAGGTAAGATCAGATAATAAAATATATGGCCTACCATTGAAAAAAACCTGAAAGGACTAAGCACTGAGGAATATAATTGAAGGCCCACTATAAGAACAGAAGAAATGGGTAAAAAGATCTATTGAAATGATGTCTTAAGCTTTTGCTTTTATTTTTTTCAGATTCTGCGCTGCTTTAGTGTGTCGTTCTGAGCTCCATATTCAGTATTTTGCTACAAGTCCATAGGAAGTCAGTGAAATTAGGTCCACAAAGATCACTAAGCACTGGAGCATCTTTCACATGAGGGGAGGCTGAGAGAAATGAGACTCTTGTCTGGACAAAAAAAGTTTCAGTGGGTGGGATACATGTTATTGATGTATGTGAATTCCCAGTAGGGAGTTGAAGAAGCCAGATTCTTTT
The DNA here is from genome assembly GCA_013400635.1 of Hypocryptadius cinnamomeus. NCBI lineage: Eukaryota > Metazoa > Chordata > Aves > Passeriformes > Zosteropidae > Hypocryptadius > Hypocryptadius cinnamomeus. The sequence goes on from VYZP01058308.1 coordinate 3,060, forward strand.
CAGTGGTGCCCAGTGTCAGGATCAGAAGCAATGAGCACACAATACAACACAGGACGTTTCCTCTGAACATCAGGCAACACTTATTTCTTCCTCTGAGAGTGATTGAGCACTGGCACAGGCTACCCAGGGAGGTGGTGAAGCTTCCATCCTTAGATGCAAAATCCAAGTGAGCATGATCAAGAGAAACCTCCTCTTGCTGACTTTAGCTTGAGTGGAGCCTTGGACTAAGTGATCTTAATAGGTCCCTTGCAGCTTCAGCCATCCTGCAGTCCTGTGTTATGCCTCCTGGTTGGAGGACAGTGGATAAGGGCCAGAAAATGCTATCCATTCACCCACAATAAAAAATGTTAATGGACTGTTCTTTGGGAACTTGTTCCTGGGTATCAGCATTTCTTGAGGATAAGTATAAATCACTTTATGACATTTGTGTGTGTGATAAATAAGCACTTATTTTTAGCTATAGTTTATTTAATTAATGGAAACTGTCTTAAATTTTAAAATAAATAAGTTTATTTGAAGAGATTCCTACAGAAAACCTCATACAAAGAAAACAGTTATGACACAAGATATTCAAGATGAGGTATTTTAAATTTAGGTTGATGACATTAATCTTATCTGTCCTTATTAACATATTGCTGACAATTTCTTATTAAATAGATCAATCACATCTTTTAAAATATGTTAGTAATGCTTCTTTTTTTCTAATGAGTAAAATTAGATTGATAGGCAATAGACAATAGAATGAATATTTTACCCTCTCCCCTTCCCTACCCAAACCTCCCAAACACATTCAAGTTTTGTATATATGGAAAAATATGATCTACTTGGAAAAGTTGCACCAGATTTACTTAGTTCCATAGATAGTAAATATGGCTAATGTCTGAGATGTTAATCTTCCTCATAATAGGTATAATCATTGGATATTGAATGAAGATTGAATTTAACAGACTGAATATTTTTTGAGGAAATAAACCCAAAGCATTTATTTCAAGGAAGGATTTTTTTACTTTTTTCATTACAAAATATAAATAATTATGAAACATCTGATTTTCACTATTACTACTATTACTCAAAAAAAAAAAGGTTTGTTTTATCTCCTAAAAGATACCCTCCCTGGGAAAATATTATAGAGTGTCTTTTCATTCCCAGAAGGAAGAAACAGAGTTAATTTATAGCTTTCACTCTCAAAATAAGAAATTCTGTTCATTCAGCATTTACACAGCTTTTAGGTCTACTACAGATGGAACAGAACTCTACCACTAATTTAGCACGCTACTCGTATTTTGTTAATGTTAGTTTTGGCATCGGTTCAGGGTGTTTCATACACCTGGGAAGAAAAATAAAGCTACTGAAATAATTTATATGGTTAAAAGAATTAAATATCTCTCTTTCCAGTGTGGAAAAATATCTTGATAATGTCTCAAGTCTTAATGCATTTTTCCCTAGAACTAGTCAACATTTCTCACTAAAACAATACTTTAACATTCTTTAAAGTCATATGGCTTTTTTTTTGTCTTTTTTTTTGTATTACAAGAACTGATGCAATTCAAAATTAACAATTTTGCTGTCAGTTGCTTTGGGGATGAGCTGAAGGTTGTGAGGGTCAACAGTTACACTGTTAGCTAGAACCATGTTCAAGGAGCGCACATATACACAATAACAGCAAGGGAATATGTTCCCTCTGTGTTTCAGTAGTGAACATTTAATGGAAGAGCACAGCACACTATATGTTTTCTTTTTAGTAGACAACAGAGTAAGTCAAATGGAAAGCAGTGATGAGGAAAAAGATCCTGAAACATTTCAGAGACTTCCTTTGGCTTCTCGTGGAAATCCAGAGCACTGCAAATATTTCTGTCTGCTCTGGGGTGCCCTGACCCCCAGGGGAGTACTGACTTTTTCCTAGACTTCAAGATAGACTAGAATCCACAAAAGTGTGAAATAGATTATAGAGAGTAGTGTAGGTGTATCACTTGCTGAGAAATTTAGGTTTTGGGATTTTTAGTATGTTCTGGATGGAAGCAAGTTGGAGGGTACAGGGTGTTGTCCTGGGTTTCCTCTTCATGCTTCTTCTTCCTTCTTCTTGTTGGGTTTGGGTGGCGTTTTATAACTGGACAGAAAAGCCCACATTGAGGGCTCTTTGGGATCAGTTATTGGGTAAAAGGGAAAATAATCTAGGTGTCAGTTCTTAATTGGATAGTTTAGCCTTAAAAGACCTTGCAACAAGAGACTGTTAGCCATTTTGTGCCTTCTAATGAAAAGCTGCCAAACTCACAGTAATGAGACTGTTTTACTGATAAGAAACAATAAACGCTTGAGTCTGAACATGAACTACCATCTCAAAAGCCTCCAATCCAGACCCAGAGAAACCGATAACTGGTATCCTGACAGCTTCTCAAAGCTTTCCAGAGGGATCTGGATGTGTGGAAGTAGTAACAAGGGTTGGAGTTCATTAATCTCTTCTTTTGCCAAGTATTTCACTGAGTGTAAACTATATTTTCTATGATAGAGCAGTAAACTATAACAAGTTTGAGACACTAAAAGTACCTTTTATGCAATAACATATAAAATTATTGTAATTGCAATGATTATCTTGGTATTTTTGTTGTTTGTTTGTTTGCTTGGTTTTTTTACTGAATGACAGACTATGATATAAGTAAATTTTGTACTGGCAGGAGCTCAGGACTACAAGGCAATGCAAGGAGAGGAAAGGAGAAAACATTAAAAAAATACACAGCAACAGTAAATTCAGAGCAGGGAAGCAAGGAATATGTCCTTCAAATGAGGATTCTAGTGATTTTTCACACTTCATGGGGCTAATTGTTAAGGTAAAAATCGAGAAAATAGTTTCTAGCTTCTATCATACTTACCAGGTGTATGAAGAGTAGTTTGAAGCAAGATTTGCAGATGTATGTTTGCACATGCTGATGATCCTCTTTGAGCCTTACTGACTTTAGAGAGACATTCCCTTTGAGTAAAGTTTCCTGCTAGATTGCTGTGAAAGAATATTGATTTTTAAGATGCACAAAAGATACAAAAAATAAAAAAAAGTCTGATGGATAGCAAAAAAATTATTATTCATGAAGCAGTTAGAGAGAATGTGCAGTACTTGGTAGCATTAAATTTTCTTTTGACACATAACCTGAATCTGTAGGATAATGGGTTGGTTTTGCATCACAGAAGTCATGTTCTAAGAGAAGCTGCTAGCAGTTTCTTCTGTGTTTGACAAAAAAACTAATCAATAATTAGCTTTGAGAATTGACAATCTGTTAAATACTGAGAAAGCTGATACACTTTTGTGAACACTTATGTTAAAAATGAAAAATCTTAGGAATTCTGCCTTTTCTTTTTTCTAGTTTGAGAGTAGGTAACACAGCCAGCCTGCCCCCTGTCTCAGCCGGGCTGGGCCAGGGGGTTCTGCCATGGGGCCGGGCCCCATTGGCTGCCGGGCAGGTGGAGGGGAGGCTGCAGGGCTGAGGTCAGGCTGGGCTATGCTACAGCTGCTAACATCTGGCCACTGCTAAGCCCTGCCCACTGCCAACCCAGGCTGAGCTGGGCTCTGCTGGGCTCCAGGAGCAGCTGGGACCGGGCTGGCTCGACCAAGATTCTGCCGTCGTTAGGGTTTGCCCACAACCACCGGGCAGGGGGAGGAAAAGCCATCAGCCTCCCCCTCAGTGTGCTGGCTGCTGAGTTCTGGCCTGGATGCTGAGGTCTTATCTGCCCTCCTCAGCCCAGCCGCAGTTCTCACAATTCTTGCCGCAAGTTACTGAGCCTGGCTAAGGTCCTGTGAATATTTACAGGCCCTGGGCGAGGTATTAACTCTTTTAGTGTTTCTTCCTTTGAGTGAGAGAAAAGGACAAAGCGCAGGTACATAGAGGAGCAACATAAAGATATCAAAGTCAGTCAAGAGGAAGTTGTAGCATTCACATTATCTGAAAAATCCCTTCACCCAGGATTTTTCTCCTGGGAAGCTGAGAAACCTCCGAGAAAAAGGAAAACAATTATTATCTCATTTGCTTCTCCTGTGTTTTGCTCCTTTGGAATGTGGTTGGAGATTGTTTATCCACAGGTGATTGTTTCGTTGGTTTCTGGTGTGGGTTGTTTTCACTCTTTGGCCAACCAGTGCCAAGCTGTGTCGGGACTCTGGAGAGTGTCATGAGTTTTCATTATTATCTTCTTAGCATTGTGTAAGTATCCTTTCTGTATTCTTTAGTATAGCATAGTTTAGTATGCTTTAATATAATATAGTATCATTAAATAATGAATTAACCTCCTGAGAACATGGAGTTAGATTCATCATTCCTTCCTTCATCGGGGCACACTGCAAATACAATAGGAAGTCAAGTTCTGGATGGGAGGGATGAGGAGATGACTAGATCTTGGGGCTGAAATCTTCTTGTAAAGCTATGGAGAAGAATGTAATGGATTTTTTCCCCTATAACTCATTGAAAGAATGTAGGGGGATGGATTGTTCAAACCTGTGCTGAAGCAGGAAAATGAAATACCTGTAAATTTAATAAGTAGTTTGAACAGAGAGAGAGAAGGGTAACGAAAACCCTGTGCCCCCAGGGAGAGAAGAAGAAAGCCTCAGTTCCCAGAGGTGAAGATGATCTCAAAGATAAATAAAGAGAACCTTACCTTTTGAACAGCTCATCCTTAAAATAGTACCCTATAACTTGACATGGCCCTTAAAGACAACTGTGGGAAAAACTGTGAAAAAAGGGAGGGACTTCATGATTGCAGATTTTTCTGGGCAGCCACTATTCGTGAAAATTAGAAGCCATGAGAGAACTGTTTTCTTGTGGAGAAGTCTCCATAAATTTACTGCAGAGGCTCCTCTCCCTAAGTAAAATGAAGAAAGACAATTCTAGAGGTAATAAAGTGACTGAATTTTTTCTGTACTTTGTGAGTACGAAAGAAAAGGTGGTAGGGGGAGGAAAAGTGTTCTAAAGGTTTTATTCTGATTCTTATTATTCTTTTAGTTACTTTATATGGATATAAAGCTTACTTTAATGAATGTAAAGCTTTCTTTATATCCATTTAAAGATTTGAACCTGCTTTGCCTTCCTCCTAATCCTATGTCACAAAAGCAAATGAGTAAGTATATTCTAGTGGGTGCACTGACATTTGGCCAGCACTGAAACCCACCACATAATTTGGTGCATTAGCAAGAAATCTCAAATTGGTGAACCTAAACTACTACAGGTAAGAATATTGCTTGAGTTGCCAATACAACAACATAAGCCAGTTGAAGTGATTTCATATTAGATTTGTTCCTGAGTATAAAATTTTCCAAACCACAAAGTGTTATGAGAAAGATCTTGCTTTCTCTCATTTCATTTTTTATTCTTAGGGTAGGTTTCTTTAGTTCAAATTCAATAGAAAATCTGCTGATTTTGTAACTGATCAAAAATTTAATGGAAGTGTATAAAATATTGCATAAACAGACATGCAAGAGATGGATTTAGTTTCTGAAACTGCTTATGCAAAACCAACTTTAGTTCAGCGACAGTTAATTTCAATCTACTGACACCTCTTTTTACATACTACTTTCATCAATAGTCAGCTGCTTTCATCCACTTTTCTCTCTATTGCCTACACTTCCTCCTCTCTGATCCATCTTGATCCCACTTTTTCCTTCCTTTTGACTTTTCCTCTAAGCACTTGTGGTTACACAAGTGACCACAATACCCTTAAACTCTTCCATAATAGCATTTGCACAATTACCGAGTATTTTTCCACTGCAACCAAAATAAGCCCTATCTCCCTTATTTCAGTAGCATTCTTCAGATTGCAAGGCTTTCTGGAGACTGCAGGTTTACTCACCTCAGTGGTACCAAGGCAAGAAGCTGCTCAGTCTTTGACAGACAAAGGAATCACTGATTTGGGTGCCACAGGCCCTCACCAGATTACAAGGTTTCCTCTCCCCATCACTGCTCTTTTTGTGTCCCTGGGTCTCTCCATGTGCTTTGACTAGCCCTCAGTATGGCAGAAGAATCTGATTGTAGGAGATTAGCCTGAGGTGGAGGAGTGTCAACACTGGAAAATGCCTATAACCCTGCTGCATGGAAGAACAGTTGCCAAACATGTTGTCAGAAATGTGGTTTCAACCCATAAAAAATGCATGATCAAAGATCTTGAAGTGTATATTTTCACAACATATTCCACCAAGTTAAGATACAGTAAAGACCACACTCTCTTCACAACAAATGTCTTGAAGGCCAAGAAGTGTAAAAGATAAGTCACATTCCACTAAGGGGAGCTGTGGAAAGTTCTTTTTAAAAATGATGGTCCAGGACAAAATTAATCCAAATGAGGCAAATATATCTGAGAACCATTTATTGGTAATGAAAAGTGCATTGCCTACTAAAGAAGAATAGGAAAAGTAGAAAAGGAGGAAGGAAAAAAAAAAAGAATGAGAAGGGAGACAGAGGGGACACAGAGAGAAAAAGCAGGCCTTACTCCACAGAAGGCTGGGGAGTGCCATCAACATCCAGATGGCAGGGGGTGTGTGCACACTGACTGCTGGGGAGCCTGCACAGCTCCCAGAGAGGTGTGGCTGCACAGGCACAGCTCCTGTGGCAAAAGGCAGGCAGACACCAAGTGGGTGACTGTGGGCACTGGACAGAAGGTGCAGAACCCTGGACAGGGTTGCAGCAGAGATCACAGTGGTGGGTTGGATCAGAGAAGCAGGGTTGGAAGCAGGTGGCCTAGGCAGGAACAAGGCAGGCAGGGATGAAGCAGGTAGGGGGTTGGGCAGAAACGCAGAGAGGCAGAACGGGTGAAGACTGGAACAGGCGAGAGGGATGAAGTGGTAGGGCAGGACACAGGCTAGGCAGCAGGCTCAGAGGTGGTCAGCAGGTGTCCAGCCAAGTGTCCGGTATCATCCAGCAAGAGGATGAGCAAGAGAGCAAGTGAGGGCAAGCAAAAAGCTTCCAGTGAGAGCAAAAGCCCAGCAGCTTGTGACACAGTTACTTTTATACCCCCCAACTCCTCCTAAGGTGTGCTCACTGTCAGAAGATTATTGGCCAGCCAAACATTCGACTGCAGCTTATTGGTGGAGACCTTTTCACTACCCAATTGGAGAACCTTTCTAGAGGGCACAGTGTCCTCAGTGGACTCCTACTCACTGCCTATTCCATGTGGGACATGAAATGGCCATCAGGCAGTCTTCCTAGAGACAGGGTTTTCCTGCATCCTCTCCTACCTGCGTACTGCATGTGGCATGTGTGCAGCCCCTCCACTGCATACCTCTGGTCAAACAAGGTCAAGACAAAAATCAAAATGAAATTGATTCCTCACAATACATGTCCCCGATCTTTTGGGCTCAGCTGACCACACAGATATGTCTTAATTTCTTCTCATTATCATGAGTCTTGATCCAGCATCAGACTGCTTCCAAAGGCAAATTTAGATGATAACCTTATCTTGTCACTAACAGAATTCTGTAAGAAAAATATATGAAAGCGGTGAGGTTTGGGTGATGGTAGAATGGAAAACTGTTCAATTGTACTCTATTTCATCAAAAATCTAAAGAGAAAATTTTAATCCCTCACATTCTCTGACATAAATACTTAGTTTGGAAATAGTCATGCACAAAGGTGAAAGGTAAATTTTGTGGTTCATCGTTCAAATAGAAATTTCCTATAACAAGATTAATAGGTAAACAATTGATGGGAATATATTAAGCAGATTATAGCAAGCCCATGAAATAAAAACAATTCCTCTACATGAAAAAAACCAAACAAACCCAACCCAAAAAACCCTGAATTAAAAAAATCCCCTATACCAAAAAGAAAAAAACTCAACCCAATCCAAAACCTAAACCTTTCAGTGTTTTCAAGATTTGCCAGCAGTATGAGATTCAATAAGGCAAAATGTCAAGTCCCACACTTGAGTGACTGTGGGAAGAGATGGGATGGAGTTGAGCTGCGGGCTGTGGCATGTGCCCCCCAGAACTCCATGGTGGCACAAAGGAGCACATAGAAGCACAAAGGAACACCTAGCAGCACAAAGGAGAACATGGTGGCACAGAGAGGCTGTCTCTACCTGACCTTGGGGGAGGAGGTGCCACATGGCACAGCCCTACCGAAAGGAGCCTGCCAGAAGCTGACAGACGGGTGGACAGCACATGATCTCTCCATAGAAGGACATTTAGAAAGTGTGTTGCTGACATGGCAACATGGGACAGGTCATGTAGTGAGAATTACAATGTAAGGAAATACTGCGCCTTGAAAAAGTGTATAAAACCAGCTTGTTTCTTTGAATAAAGGATTCAGATTCCCTCCCGGTCTGAGTCTGTGTCACGGTCATGCACAAGTGGCACCAACCCCAGGCAGTGCTACAGGCTGGGGCAGAGTGGGTGGAAAGCTGCCATGGAAAAGGACCTGGGGGGGCTGATCAACAGCCAGCTGAACGTGAGCCAGCGTGTGGCCAAGAGGGCCAATGGCATCTTGACTTCTATTAAGAGTATTTTGGCCAGCAAGACTAAGGCAGTTTTCATCCCTCTGTACTTGGCACTGGTGAGGCCACAACGAAGTCCTGTGCTCAGTTTTGAGCTCCTTACTACAATAAAGACATTGAGGTGCTGGAGCAAGTCCAGAGAAGAGCAATGGAGCTAGTAAAGGGTCTGGAACAACTGAGGGAGCAGGAGTTGTTTATCGTGGAGAAAAAGTGGCTGTGGACAGACCTCATCATACTTTCTAGAAGCAGGTTGTAGTGAGGTACATGTCAGTCTCTTCCCCCAGTGTAAAAGTGGCAGTTTGAGAGGAAACAGCCTCAAGTTGCAGACCAGAGGCAGTTCAGGTTAGATATTAGGAATTTTTTATATTTCATGGAAGGGGTTGTAAAACATTGGAACAGACTGCCCAGGAAAGTCATCAGCCCTGGAAATATTCAGAAAGCCACCTGAGGACATGTTTTAATGAATATGCTTGAGGTGCCTGGTTGATGCTTGGACTTGATGATCTCAGAGGTCTTTTCCAATCTTAACCAATCCATGATTTTATGAAAACTGAATATTTGAGATTTGGATTTCCTTTATGCACAGTCCTATTATGTGTGCATGGCACAGTGTAGCTTTCCTAAAGGAGAGAGAATTTAATAAAGAAAAAGAGCTGCCAAGTATACTGCATTAAATTATATATTAAAAATATAAATATCGAAATATAAAAAATTTTATTCATCATATTTATTATTGCCTTAAACCAGAGGTCAAAGCCTGCTATGTTTGCATTAAATGAATTTTTAGCTTAAAAGTTTTCTTCTTTCATTATTTTTTAGCTAAAGTTCTTTGAATTTTTAAACAACTTTCTTATATAACAAAAATTGCATTTGCCAAAAAATCTCACATGAATGTAGGAAAAAACCCTATACATTTTGTTGTCTATGAAGAATACTCTGTAAAACTAGAATTTGAATAAATGAGAGAAAGAGCAAAAATAAGGAGATCAACGTTATAAAGATTACAGTAGTATTTATGTTCTTTTCTCACTTCACTAAAGTATTCCAAAGGCCTTTCATTTACTTTTTTCCATAGCAAATTTCATGGTCAGTGTTTAAAATTAAATGAGATTATGGCACACAAACTGTAATCTTGATATTAAATAAAAAAAAAACAATTCATCCCTTTCTCTTCTTTCTATTTATTTCTGTATACAAGGCAATGGGGAGAACTGACTAGACCAGACAAGAAAATAAAATACTGATAAAAAGATATCAATTTATAATTCAGTTAAGAGGATTCTTTTTCACTCTGCTTCTTTGACATATATGAAGAATGATTAGTTTGTGACCTTCATTCACATTGGACAGAGCATGTACATGTTCAAGGAAGAGCAAAGAAAAAAAATCATAGCATGACAGCCAACAAGTTTTATTAATGTATTTCTTATATGATCTTGTAAATCTCTTCAAAATTGCTGCGATATGTACTCGAATTGAAATATTTCTGTTACAAGTTTTTCAGGCTTTCAGATGCCCAAAGTCACTCTTGTCACTCAAGGAATTGCTTCATATTCTTCTATAACTTCGATGTTCTTTTTTCTAACAAATCAGGGCACCTAAAGATGTTTTCTGTCAGGAAATTGCAAAAATTCAACTTCCATTTTCTAAGTGCACATCTAATAACATATTTATGTGGGAAGATACTAAATTCATGAGATTTGCACTGTTTCTCTATCATTCAATATGTGAAATTCAGATAAAAAAAAATCCACAGTAACATCTGTTACTTGGGAACTGTGTTTGTATAGTGAAGTAGAAATAGAAAACTGTTAAAAAAATATTTAAAACATATTTTCTTCACAGACATGCCTTGTAGAGTCTTAATAATTGTTTGAAAAGTCAAATAAAATGAAATATTATTGCAATTGAAGAAAAAAGATGACAAAATATTCTTTACAGTGTTAAGAAATTATGAATATAAAAATAATAAAATACAGATTTTGATAATGTCACCACATTTGACTTATCTTGCATGAAAAGGTCAGAGTCAGAGTAATTTGTAAGATTCAAATGAAGTCTCAAGACATATAGGGCAGAAAAATCAGTCGTTTTTTGGTTATATTAAAAGGTTACTTATTCATAGGCAGAAAATGTATCTTTAAATTTGACATGTTGAGTGCACTATCACAAGAGGTGTTCATAACTAGTAGTTGCTCTTTTAACCAGTAAATTTTCTGGATATAAAGGGTAGATCAATGATATAAAGAAGATTTAAAAATAGTTACAATATTAAAAAAACGCCAGTTTTATAAACAAAACAAAATAAACCAAAAACACACAAAACCCAAAAAAACTCCCACCAAATAAAACAACAAAACCCCAAAAAAACCCCCAAAAAACCCCAAAAATAAAAACAAAACAAAAAAACACAACAAAAAAAGAAACCCAAACCAAAACCCAGGATGATTTTTTGTGCTTTATATTTAAAACTCCTATTTCTGAAAGTGGTGAATCTATTCTTACACATGTCTAGTAACTGTAAACTATATAAGAACTGGAAGGAAGGTGGAACTACTTATTCCATCATGCAATCTAGCTGTCACTAATATAAAGAGCTTCAAATGTGTCATCCATTTACTGAATTCTGTCAAACAAGTAGACCAAATTCCATTCTTCATGTCAAAACCAAGTCACAAAAGCACAGTCCTACTAGGAAAAATAGGATTTTCTATCACAGTCAAGAATTTGGAAAAGTAAATTAATAAGAAAATTCAAGTTGTGGAGGGCACAAATTATGCTTAATATAAATTATTTTAGAAATAAGGGATTTATAAAGAATTGAACCACTTATAACAAGGTTAATGTAGCTGGAAATGTTAAACTGGACATTAAAAAATGGAAAAGACAGGGTATTTTTATGGCATTAATTTCTTGAAGCTGCAACAGAATGGACTATATCAAAAGCCTATAACATGGTTTTCCTCATTCTGTTACAGTGGAAATCAAACAGTTACAGTTTCATCTTCCTCATCCTTACATAAATCAGAGGAAACGGTCTGGAGCCAATGCAATTCCTGTGGGGTAAAACTAGGAGCACAGTAAGTATTATCAAGATGTTAATGGTTCAGATAAAGTGGTATAGTGGAGTGAAAAGATATTCAAGGAAGGTAAGAAACATTAATTTTGAATTGTAGGTACTTGCATACAAAAACGTTGGATCTCAAATAAAAATTGAAAGCATTTTCTCATAGTATTTCTTTCCCTCTTCTGTCATTATTCCCTGGTCTTGTCTTTCTCACTAGGCTATTTCTCTTTGATAGAGATCTATATCCACAGATTGGAATTTCTACTCTACACCACACAGACCACTGATGGCCTTTTTCCCACCACATGGGCCCTGGGAAACCGGGAGCTCATTCCCACCCCTGGATGTGCCTGGCCCAGCTGGGGGTCCTGCATCTTTTGTAATATCTCCACTACAGGCTCTGCTAGCTGCACTGTCATCATACAGGGACATGTTTCTGCCACCCACAAAGGACTGGTTTTTAAAAATATTTTTTTCTTTCTATATTAGGCTTATGGCCTAAGTATGAAAAGGCTTTTCTAGTCAAGTAGCCTCCAGACAATCTCTTTGACTTTCTCTGTATCTAAAGCCAAAGAGCAGTTGTCAACTGCTTTTTTTGTCATCCTCCCATTTTCTTTCTCAAATTTATTACCAAAGTGTGAGGTTATGTATTGCAGAATTTTTCTGATGTGTCTTTGCTTTCCAGATCATCTACGTTAATCTAGTCAGTTAGAGCTGGTCAGATGTAGTCAAGGTCTTCTTTGTCAGGGAAGTGCTTTAGGGTAAGCTTCACCCCATGACTCTGTGACATTTTAATTGGACCTTATGTCCAGAGATGAATTTGTTTTTGAAACCTACTGAAAAAAAAGGAGTACACAAATGCACACAAATGCATGTCTTTTGCTATTTATACATATAATTTACCCAGAATACTTTTTCATAATATTTTCTCTTTTTCACTCTTCAAAAAATATTTAAAACCATGAAGTTCTATTCTGTGTCATCTGTTAAGAATTCTCTGAAGTATTTTTGGCCTGAATTACTGAGGGTTTATGTGAATAAATATTTGGGGAAGAGTGGTGCAATGTTAAATATGGATAAATTTCCTCTAAAGTTTCTATACTTCACCTTCTGCATTTGTTTTAAACGAATCTCCCATCTTAGTCTCACAAACATCCCCCCCCCACCACCATTTTTGCAAATAAAAGAATCACATTTTGGTTAGCACCCACAGGCAGCACCCACTGATCATGCAGTACTAGCAGTGAAAATAGGCATTAATAA
>VYZP01058310.1:0-42759 GCA_013400635.1 Hypocryptadius cinnamomeus
AGCTGCACGCCCGGCTGCTCCGCCGGGCCGCGGGAGCCGCCGCCTGCCCCGCCGCCTCCGCCCTGGCCGAGTGGCCCATGTGGTACGAGGAGAGCCTGGACGGGCGGCTGGCGCCGCAGGGCCGGCGCGACATGGAGCAGCTGGCCCGGCGCATGGCCGCCCGCTTCCCCGCGCTCTTCGCCGCCCGCCGCCGCCTGGCGCTGGCCAGCAGCTCCAAGCACCGCTGCCTGCAGAGCGGGGCTGCCTTCCGCCGCGGGCTCGGGCCGACCCTCGACTTCGGCGGCGACGGTGAGTGCGCGACACCCATCCCCTTCCCTGGGGGAGCCCTTGGCTTTTCTTGAAGGGCTGAGGGATTCTCAGCTGTCCCAAGGGGATGGGGGACTCCCGTGCCTTCCTGAGGGCGCGCCAGGTGCTCTGTGGGGGTCTGCTCCCTGAGGGGGTGAGGGAGACCCATGCCCTGGGTCTGGTGTCCTCCCTGAGGGACTGGGGCAGCCCCTGGGATTCTCGGCTCCACCAAAGGGGTTGGGGATGCCTCACACCCTTTTTGCGGGAGCTCCATCCCTCTCCTGAGGGAGTCCTGTGCTTTCCCTGAGTGCTGAGGGAGCACCATGATCTCCCTGAGGGTCTGGGGGACTCCTGATGCCTTCCTGGGTGGCTGGAAGAATCCCTCCTTGAGGAAGCTCTCAGAGGCATTGGGGATGTACCCTGCTCTCCCTGTGCTTGAGGGGGACCCTGCACCCCCTCCATGGGGACACGGCTGTGGTGGGGTGGCCTGTCCCTTGGTGGATGCCATCGTGGCTACGTGCTGGTGCCTTTGGGGATGGTGATGCTCCCCCTGACGCCCACGTTTGCTTTCAGAGGTGGAGGTTGAAGTTAACGACTCCCTGATGCGGTTCTTTGATCACTGCGCCAAGTTTGTAGTGCTGGTGGAGGAGAATGACACGGCCATGTGCCAGGTGAACGCCTTCAAAGAGGGGCCTGAGATGAAGAAGGTCCTGGAGAAGGTGGCCAGTGCCTTGTGTTTGCCAGTGGAGGAGCTAAATGCAGGTAAGGAATTCCTGTTACAGGTGGCTTTGGCTCCAAGACTGGCCAAGAACGACTTCCAAGATGTGTAGTTATGCAGAGTAGGTAATTTAAAGTGGCTGTGACTTGGAGATGCAGTCTCTAATTAAGTGCATGAGACTGTAAGTCTGTGTTGGTGTTGCAGTAATGAATGATTGTTGGATAGTGGTCAGAAGAAAAAAATGTTTGAAAACATCTTTTCTGTAGATGAAATCAGCTTTACCTGGTTTTGGAGGGCTTTGAATGTTTTAATTTTGCTTTTGTGAAACACATTACAACTCCAGCACATAAATGAACTGAGGAAAAGCAGCCCTGTGTGTTAACTCTTGTCCAGAACAGAAGTACTGGGTTTGCCTGTGTGGTCAAGTGGTGGGAAAAGCTCCCCAAAATAAGTGTTGTTGTTGGGATTGCAGCATCAGGGACATGCTGGGGACAAAGTTCAGCCTGGTGCTGCTTGTACACAACTGCTGATGTGGAGGGTGAGTTGTCCAAGACCTCACATCTTCCCTTTGACTCTTCTGACCTGTGTGGCTGCACCAGCAGCTGACACCTCTTTCACATCAGCAGATGGACAGCATTTAATGTGGACTGCTCTTTCCTCTTATAATGGTGTAATTTCAAGGGCTTGAAGTCCAAAATTTGGATTTTGCACAATAATTCAGTTAAACTGTGTATTTTTGGTGCTTGGTCTTTGTCCTGCCAAATATTTATTGGATTTCATTGTTTGTATTGCCAAACAGTAATTGCAATTCATTTTAGAGGCAAACTGAGGAGAGGAAGTTGCTATTTCTGTAGCAGTGGTTTATCTCTTGCTTGTTTGTTGGATTTATTGCAGACCTTGTTCAAGTGGCTTTTCTCACCTGCTCATATGAGCTGGCCATAAAAAATGTGACCTCCCCATGGTGTTCACTCTTCAGTGAAGAAGATGCCAAGGTATGTGAGGCTTGGAGCAACCTTCTCTGGAGGAAAGTGTCCCTGCCTGTGGCAGGGGGTTTGGGATGAGGTGATCTTAAATGGCCTTCCATCCCAAACCATTCTATAATGTGTGGTTTTCACATGATAGAATCATGTGATAAGATTCACTCCAGGGTACATTAAATCAGGTCTTCCAGGGCCTCTAAGAGTCTCTGTTTGGTTTTGGGGTCTCTCAGCTCTCTAAACCAAGACAGAACCCAGATAAATGAGACAAATGTTTGTTCCACTTCTTTCAGAATTGTTTGATGTAACTTTTGATGTTCAGTAAGGCTCCCCTAGGCTCTTAAGGGAATTTACACCCCTGGGAAAAGAGGAGACCTTTGCATAGGTAGGTGTTTGGCTAAAGGGTGGGCAGTTAGAAATAAGTGATCTCCTGTCTAAGAGGATGAGGGTCACCATGGGCTTCTGCTGAGACCTGCCCTGTTCAGTCTGGTTATAAATAACTCAGCAGGGGGGTGGGAAATGACTTTGATGCCAGGAATTGTCAGGAAAGGAACAGAGAATGAGGAGGGCAACGTGTGCTCTTGAATAATTCCAAGGCACAGTTCTGTCTGCTTGAGATGGGTGTGAAAAGAGACACAAAACAAGCTGGGCTAAAGGTGTGGGAGGGATTCTGTGAGAAGAATGACAAGCCAAAGGTAAAGCCAGAAGTGCTAAAAAAGCAGCGGATAGTGGTTGTCTTGTGATGTGCAGTACCTCAGTGTGGTATTCACATGCCCTCTGAACAGCGAGAAGCTGTGAGAGAGGCAGAGAAAATAATGATGAACAAAGCTCCATGATATCAGAAGGCTAATTAATTACTCTCTTATATTATACTCTATATTACAGAATATTGCACTAATAAGAACTATCACTAACTAGAACTCGTGACTGTCTGTAGCCTGACAGTCCACACAGCTTGGACTTGATGGGCTAATTAACATAAATAATCTCTACTAGAATCCAATTACTAAATTCCTTCAGATAAACAATCTTCTAACACATTCTACATGAGCACAAACACAGGAGCAGTAAATGAGATAATAGTTTTGATCATTCTTTTCTCTGCTTCTCTCACAGCTTTTCTCTGTTCAGAGGGCGTGTGAATACCACACCTCAGGTTTTTTTTGTGATTGTTACCAGATGCTGAATTTGGTCACTCTTTGGTCTGACCTGTTGTCTGGTTTTATGCTGAAGTGGTTTGAGCTGGAGCCCTGCTGTTTGTGGTTGTTTTTGTGTCATTGCTCCAGGCTGTGAGCTTTTTGCTTTCCCTTGGTGCAGCAATAAAAACCTGTGAGCTCTAACTTTAGGTGCTGGAATACCTGAACGACCTGAAGCAATACTGGAAGAGAGGCTATGGCTATGACATCAACAGTCGCTCCAGCTGCATTTTATTCCAAGATATCTTCCAGCACTTGGACAGAGCAGTGGAGGAGAGCAAAAGGTAAATCAAGAGGCTGCAGTGCTTTGGGTGTGAGCTTTCTGTGCTCAGTCCTGAGCTGGATTTCATTGAAAGGAAGTTCAGTACTTTACTTCTGAACATAGCAACAATAGGAGAGCTGGAGCTAGGAGAATTTTAACAGTGAGACTACAATTTTTACTGGAGCAGTATTACTTTGAAGAGTATGTATTTTTGCTTTCATTGATGCTTTTGTGCTCAGCTAAAGTATTTCCATCAGCCAACTGCTGTCTGATAGTGGTGTTTTCTTACTGCAGTTTGAGAGGAGACATTGAGTTAATATAGCTTTTATAATACTGCTTTTTTGTTTAAAATGTCCTTGTTAAAAATAATTTGTTGCTTAAGTGTTAATTTACAGTCTGTGTTCATGTTCTTATGTAAACTGAACAATTACAAACTCGTGCTTAATAATCAGTCACGTGAATTAATACCTTAGCAGATGAGTATGGAAATTTTATAGAAGTACAGGATATCAAGGACAGGGCCATAAGATTGTATAATGGAAGGAGAGTGGTCAATTTTGTTCCCTTTTAGTGTCATTTCCTCTATAAACAGTGAGAGCCTTCCAATCCTTACATTACACACACTAGTTGCAGCTGTGTGCCTCAACTGTATGTAAAACATCCCTGTAAGTTTAATAATAAGAAATTTTAAAAACCCCAGAGCTGTAGTTGGAAGAAAGAGGTACAGATGGAGATTCCTGATTTGTTGGGAGGTGGGAAGAGCAGGTGTCTGAGGCAGAGCTCCCAAGCTCGGTGGTAACTTTGTGCCTTTCAGCACTGGCTGTGGAATTTTATTTGCAGCACCTGGGGCCCTCGTGTTTTGCTATCACAGAGGGAAGCAGGCAGTTGAGTGTAAAGGATCAGGATCTTGCAAAATTCCAAGCTGGGTGAGCAGTCTTCAGGACGAGCCTCATCCTAAACAGGAAAGAGAAGCCGAGGCAGCCGAGTGCCGCGGGAATGTGTTACTCCCTTCCACAACAGGAGGTGGCAGTCGTAAAGCACTGGAGACCTGGGAATAAACTGGGTTGGGTAACCCTGGAGAGCATGTGGGAATCTAGCAGGGCCGGCTTGTCTCTCTTGGAATCTAGGGAGCAGAGGTGCAGCTAATCCTGTTTCACTTACAGAGAGATTTCTCTTTTTCATCTGTGGAGAGAGACACCCTGTGGCAGTGTGAGAGTACAAGGAAAATGAGAAAACATACAAGTAAAAAGATAATATAAAAGTCTTTCTTTTTATGGTGATGGCCAACTTCAAGGCAGCAGGTTAAATATTTTTGCAGCATTTTCAGAAAATGAGCTTTTGTGATGATGAAATGTCTTTCAGTGGAATGTTGTTTAAATTTAACAGTGTTTAACATTAATTTATAACTGGCTGCTTGCTCTAAAAGTTTAAGAACAAGAAATTTACTTCCAGGGCATTATCTTTGCCCTAAAATCTCTTTTCTTTTTGGAAAGCTTAGGTTGGCCTATCCAGAAGTAAAAAGGGAAGCATTTCTGTTCTGGGAAGAAGCTGAGGGATCTGGATTATCTGTGCTGCTCCAGACTTGACAGTGGAGAGCAGTGTTGGCAAAGCTGTATTTTTGTAGCATACTTTATGCCTTTATGTTCAATAGCTGTGTTCTGTTTTCATTCCCAGTTACAGTGAAATTAAAAAGAGAAACCTTATTTCTTCCATGACATGATTGTTGCCCTTGCACTCTTATCACCAAACTTAGTTGCCTTATCAAAGCTTGGCTTTTATTTCCTTGGTGGAAAACCCTTCCTTCTGGTTAGTCTAGCCTTAAGAGCATGATGATGGTGGTAATAAATACCAATTGCTAATCAGTCCCACTTTCAGTTTGCAGTGCAGAAGTTTTAGGTGTTTTTAGGCTCTTCCCTCATGTGAATTCCAGTACAGCTCTGGGGTTTAAACTAGAAGTAGTCTCTTCTGTGCAGGTCTTGCTGTTAAAAGCTGTGAAGGGGAAAGGTTGGGGGCCAGGACTCTCTTTCTTCTGTACAAATTTTCTTAGTTACAAGACCATAATGAGATGTATATAAAACAAAACCATTTCTGCTTAAGAAATAGACTTTGGTTAAAAGTTTCACCTGTTCCATATCAAACCCATGTGATTTGCTGTGCTGAAGTGGCATAGTTGGGCAGTTGTCGTCACAATTATAAAGAATTGTGGTTTTTGCCAAGTCTGCCTGCTAGGGATTGAAAATAGCCAGAGAAGGTGGTGAAGAATTATTTTTCACTGCTGGTTTTCCCAGCAGTTTAACAAACAGTATTTTGTCCACAGGAAGTCTATGTATGTTGATGAGAAATTCAGATATTTTGGTACTTAATGTGATATGAAGCTGCTCATCTGATTTTAAAAATCTCTGCAGCTGCACGCTTGGGCAGAGGTGGATTTGCAAATCAGTTGTGGCACACTTTAAAGCACATCAGCTACTCACTAAAGCTGTTTTAGACTCTCCATTTTTTTTTTCCTTCTAGCTTCAAATATTTAGCATTACTATTTCCTGCTGGTGAAAGAATATGAAATATTATTACTTGTACTGTCCAAATGGGTTACCATAAGGCTCTGGAAATTGGGAGGATGCTTTGTGCAGCCATCTCAGTATTTATAGTGTGTATTGATAATACCAGCCTAGCTGCACATATGCATTGTAAAATATTTGGTGATGGCTTCCTCTGAGAGAGTAAGTGGGTCCAAGGTCCAAAAAAAAAGGACTTATTTGAATTTGAATATGGTTCAAGATCAATTGAAGGTGATCTTTGTGAGTTATGGTAAACAGACCAATTTGGCAATTTATTGATAGCTTTTATTGTTGCATGTAATTTGCCTTCTGTTTTGCAGGTCACTTCCCAACACAATTGGTAACCTTTCAGGAGTCATTTACTGCTGTGCCCTAATTGTTCTTTCCAAACCTATGACTCAGTACAAAGGAGTGTAATGGATGATCTAAAACCACTTCACAGTTCAAAACTCTGCAAAGGGAACTGAGCAAAAAGCTTCTACATATGCAGTAGCAATGAAATAATTAGATTGAAATCCCCCTTTTGCTCAGGTTCCAAATGTTCAGTCAGATTTTTTATGAAAACCCCTTCACTGCTGCTGGGATGGCTTTCATTAATAAACAGTCCATGTCTCAGTCAGCAGCTCTCTGTCATAGTGTGTGGTTGGCTTTGATTGCTCCATCTTTCAAAGGTGGGATTTCTGACATGACTAAAGGGAGCTTCTGGGGAAGGCAGAGGTGTGAAATTCACCACAGATCCTTGTGGCACATTCAGCAGCATCCCTGTGTCTGCATTTCTGAGGTGTGTGTGTTTGCTGACTTCTCTCAGAGAGCTGGGCAGCCCAGGATCTCTCCCCTGGGAGTGTGGCTGTTCATCTGTCTACCCAGAACTAGAGATTTAAAGTTTCTTGGGCCCTTCAGACTCCCCAGCATGTCCTCAATCTCACATTAATTAGTTAATGGATGTTTGCTCAGGATTGATCTGAAAAAGTATCTGAGTGATTTTGATAGTGTCATACCCTTTTATGTACAAATGAAAAACCCAAATTAAACAGTCCCTAGACAAGTAACAGACAAATGAACTGGTCTGACCAATGTCCACCTTGGGCAGAAAGGGTTTGCCAAGTGCCAGCAGCCTCTTGGTTTGGTTTTGGCTCATGATGGGTCAACACTGAGCATTGTTGTGGTGCTGCTGCAGGAATGCATTTCACCTCTGAGGTTAGAAATAATGGGAGACCTGGTATCAGCCAGGAAAGAGCCTTTGAAAGTGCAGCAGCTCTGCAGTGAAACACAAGGAGGCCTAGCCTAATTAGCTGCAACTGATAAAGTGTTGCAGGACTAGATAAGAGCCTTCTAATCCGGGTTTTTAATGAGTTTTGTGCAGTCCAGTCAGCTTTTCAAGTTTGCTTTTGTCATGAGTGAGCTTGTTCCTTATTGCAACAGAAGAAAAATTTTCTTCTGTCAGTATTAATGGTGGCATTTTCTTGTGTTGGTGCTGATTCTGGGAATGTTTGGCTGTCTTCTATTTATGGTGAAAGTTTTGACATACAAGGACTTTACTATTTGACAGATTTTTGTTTTTAATTTTTTTTATTCTTCTTCCCACTGGTGAAAACCTTCTGAGCTTTAACTGTTAAATATTTCTGCTGCCCTCTGAGTGCTACCACTGCCTTCCCTGATCTCTGCTGCTTCCTGCTATGTTTAGGGTTTGCCCAGCTTTTTTTTCCATGAAATAAATCACAGGGGGGAGTGAGAAGGACGAAGAATTCATCCCATAGTTGAGAGCAGGTTTTGGAGTCCTTTGACCTGTTTTTTTTATATAGGGACAAAATGTAGTTTAAGCTTGCTTGTTAAACAGGTGTTAAATCTTACCTTCTGTGCAGTTGTTGGAGGGATTTTTACATGAGGTTTGAAGGTTGGCTGGTTGTGCTTTGCTGCAGGAAATGTTTCATCTTACCCCACTATTTCCTGGGGTTTGAGTTATTTCTAACTGAAAATCCACTCAGTGCTTAGGAAATAAACTTTGGTTAAAAGTTAGTTCACTTTTCCATATGGCAAATGAACTATCAGTAGTCCTGGGAAGAGTAGGAATGATTGGCTCTGGAGGATGGATGAGCTGATGCAGAAGATTGAGTTAAACCCAAATCTGCTGAGATTCAGGAGAGCTAGAATTTACCTGGATGATAAATTCCACATCTGTGCTTTTCCATGATGCTTTTTTTCACCCCCATGGTGAGACTTAGCTTTTGGGGTTGTGCTGCTGAATTGTTCAGTACTTTCTTCATTTTCATCTGTGGTCAGATTTACTTAAAAGGTAAAAAAAACCCCAAAAAAACCATAAAACCCCAATGTGGGCAGTTCAGGAGCTGGCACATCTCTCCAGTGAAACCTGCTTGTGCTCTGGCTACTGATAGCCCCTGCTGACTTGGAAGTGCCCCATGAAATGAATATGAAACCAATCACTTTCAGACAAGCTCCTAATATTTTATGGCAGAGTTTTATGCACAATCCCTTCATCTCCCTTCAAAGGTGGGAATGAGATTTCCCAGTGGGCTTTCCCAGGCCACTAGTACTGGTAAATTTCCCACAGGTACTAGTAAATAAAAGGGAGGGGAAAGGTGGATTGAAATGCCATTAGTAATTGCCAGAGTACAATGTTGAGAACTTTGATGCTTCCAGCAAGATGCTGAGTCATTGATAGATTGTGAGGCAAATTGAGCATGGAAACATCTGGCCTGCCATTTAATATTTTATTAACCTGTGCTACTGTTTATCACTGTTTTGTTGCTTGTTCTGCCCTTATCAGAAATGCAGAGACAGTGGTAACCTTTGCCTGTGGGTATTCTCTGAAGACATAATCTGTCATCATTCTCCCCACAATTAAAAATATTGCAGTGTAACCTTGATGGCCCTTTGGATTGTCATTGCTGGATGATAGGAAACCACATCTGAGCTGGAGTCCTGACCCTGTCCCTGAACAGGGAGTGCTGGAGTCTGGGAAATCACCAGTACTGCTGAAAGACCAGCCATGCTGGGTTCAGGAGGCTGTGGAGAACTCTGGGTTGTGTCGTATCAGGAAACACTTTTAATCCTCGATACACTAATCCAGTGGGATAGTGCTGAGTGGGAGAGGTTTGTTTTGCCTCCCAAGGCTCTTTGGCCTGTTGGCATGAGGATTTCATGAGACAAAAGCAAGTGAAAGAAAAGCTCAAGCTACACTGAGAATGAGCACCTTGTTTAGTCCTTCTTTTCCCACTTCTTCCCTTGTTCTTAAAAATTTGTCTGTGCTATAATTTGTTTCCTGCTTTGCAAACATATGCCTTGTTCGTTTTTTTATGATTTATTTTTTTGCTCTATTTTTTTGTGATTTACTTCCATTTCAACATTCCTGCTTAGCATCACTTGGAAAGTAAAGCTGAACTTTGCTTAAAGCCAGCATTGATAGCCAGAATGTTTTTGGTTTTTTTTTTGTCTTAGCATTTCTGAAGCCATTTTTGAGTGGTGAGATGTGAAATCCATTCCCTGTGAAGTCAGAAATGCCTGTGTAAGGTTGTTTTGGAGATTCTTGCAGCATATTTGCGTTCCCTCTTAGTTAACAAAACAAAGACCACTGTGCAGCTGGGATGACATGAAAATACAAATAATTAAATAAGGGAAAAATTTAAAAAGCAGCTCTAGGAGATAATCAGAATTCCAGGCCTGTCTTGTAGAAATAACTCTCCAGAGTTGTAATGCTGAGTACCTTGATGAATCTGATACACCTGAGAAGTATTAGGATGGCTCTTTAACAGGAAAACATTCCTCTTGGAGCTCTTGGGAGGGATCAGCAAATGTAAAATAGGGTGATCTGGTAGCTACAGTCATGATTTCCAGCCATCCTTCTGAACAGGTTTCCTTATCTAAAGAAATTGAGCGGCTGGGGTTAAGGGGAAAGGTCCTTACATGGGGAAAAAATAGATAAAATTACAAGAAATGAGGGTAGGGACGGCTGATTGATTTTTCCTAGCAGAGATAGAGCTGGAAAGATCTGACCTGCTTGGAATGTTGAGAAGAGCTGACAAGTTCAATGGCATTGCAAATGTGGCAGTTTTATTCAAGATAAATAAGACAAAGTGTTTCTGCTAGGAAGATTGTGAAAGGACCTGGCGAGACTGACTGGGCTGGAAAACTGCAGAGCTGTCAAGTTATCCACATGGGGAACAATGATCTTCTTATCACCTGTTGGATAGAATCTGGGAGAGCCTATTGCTCAGGAGCTGTTACGAGGTTGTTGTAGCTGTCTGAGATATCTCACATGTGGGCTTTGGAGCAGCCTGGTCTATGGAAGGTGCCCCTGACAGGGACAGGGAGTTGGAAGGAGATGATCTTTAGGGTCCCTTCCAATCCAGATCATTCCATGATTCCATGTTGGATATCAGGAATTAAGCAGAGAGCTCGTGGGTGTAGCATTGATTTCTGTGTAGCTTATGGTTCTTGAGTATTGTGCCTTCTGATATTCTGATCTAAAGGGATGTAGCTCATGTGGAAAACTGGCAGGACTGAGGTAGGATTTCTCAGCTTGGAAAAAAACTATTGCAAAGCTGTCAGTAGAATGGATTAAATGGGACATGGCATCTACAGATAGAAAAAATTAAGAGCAGTCTGTGAAGCTGTGCAACTCCTTTCCTCAGGATGTTGTGTGTGCTAGAAATGCATGTGGATTGAAGGAGAGATTTGGCAAAGCAGGGATTCATTACCTAGAAGCCACCTCTGGCCCTGGAGACTTCTGAGCTGGAAATTGCAGGAGATCAAAGGAATGGCCTTCTGTTTCCTTCCACAGACATCTGTGTCTTGCTGCTGTGACAGGAGGGATATGAATGTGTCCTAAAACCTAAAAATACTTCCCTGCAGGTGTGTGTGGATGGGAAGGATACGTGTGAACTGGTCAAGTGGGCAAGAGAGGGAAGAGAAAGGGATTCAAGGATCCAAAAGCTTTATAATTTTAAAGTGAGTGAAGGGGTCATAAATACCAAGGGGAGAACACGAGCAGGAGCTCTGATTTTGGAGGAGCTGGAAGAGTGTGGTGAATGTCAAGATCTTGGTGCAACAAAGGCATGGGTGGGAAAAAATACAGTGTCCTCCACAGAGAACCTTTGTGGTTTGAAGGCTGCTTCTTTTGAACAGAAAACAGAGACAGGGTTTGGATATATTTTTAAAGGGATGTTTTCTCTAAGGGGAGAGTCTGAGGAGTGGAATCAGAAGGGCTCAGGCTCACCAGGAGTGTGGTACAAGGTGTGTGTCAGACTGTACAAACTGAGCTGGCAGGGCCCATCCTGGCCCAGCACTGAATTCCTGCTGAGCTGATCAAAGTTCCAATCCACAGGCAAGTCTCCCAGTTAACCATTTCTCCATTGCTTTGGGTTGGAGCCGAGGAAACGCCTCCTTTTCAGGCCAGTCAAGATGTGTCTCCTGAGAGCTAAACTTGTATTTACCTGTGCTAGATTGACATGGGCCACTTGGAAATGGTCCCCAAACCCATCATCCTTCTCTGGAGCAAGGGTCAGATTTTCCTCTTGGCTGGTGTTTCCTGGCACAGCAAGCCAGCTCTTATCTCCCCTTGGGCTCAGCCGTGTGTAACCTTTTGTTACATAAACTGTCCTCAGTCATGGTGAGAGTCAGTGCCTTGATTTGCTGACCCGTTCCTGAGGGAGCATCATCTCCTTCTGGACTGCTTGGTGTCCTCAGGAATTGGTAATAGCAGTGTTCCTGCTGGTCATTTGGACTGCTAAACTGGGAAGGGACAGCTGTTCCCCTGCATCACTGGATCTCTGTCTTCAGACTAAACTTGGTAAATGCTGATGATGATTTGGAGGAGGCTCTGTCACATCTAATGAAAGGCTTGACTGTGTGAGCTCCAGCCTCTCCAGGGCTCTCTGGCCAGAGGGCCCAGGACTGGACACAACCCTGGAGGTCCCTCAGCAGGGCCAGCCCAGGGGACAGGCACTGCCCTGGGCCTGTGGCCACCCCATTGCTGGCACAGGCCAGGGGCCATTGGCCTCGTGCCCCCCTGGGCTCCTGTCCAGCCCTGGCACAGCCCCCCAGGGCCTTTCCCCACGGGCCCTTTGCAGCCCCTCTGCCCAGCCTGGAGCTGCAGGGCCTGGGCTGACCCCAGGGCAGGACCCGGCACATGGCCTTGCTGAACCTCACTGCATTGGCCTTGGATCAAAACTTGGACAAAGTTTAGGAAGCTGCATTTAGGATGTCTGTAGCAGACTGAAATTCTCTAAGAGGTTTTTCTCAGGAGTAGCACAGGTTCAAGGTGTCCCTCAGCTGTGGTCGCTGGCAGCTGTGCCATGCGTTGGTGTTTTGTTTTAAAGCACAGCCTCTTGCTCATCCCTTCCCCTTCTTTTCTTTCATAGCTCCAAACCCATTTCTTCACCTTTGATTGTCCAAGTTGGGCACGCAGAGACCCTCCAGCCCCTGCTTGCCCTGATGGGTTACTTCAAAGACGACGAGCCTCTCCTGGCCAACAACTACGCGCGGCAGGCGCGGCGGAAATTCCGCAGCGGCCGCATCGTGCCTTACGCCGCCAACCTGGTGTTCGTGCTCTACCACTGCGACCACGTGAACGCCTCCCAGGAGGAGTACCAGGTGCAGCTGCTGCTCAACGAGAAGCTGCTGCCCTTCCTTCACTCCAACGAGACCACCTCCACCTACACGGACCTCAAGGACTACTACAAGGACATCCTGGAGAACTGCCACTTCAAAGAGGAATGCGAATTGCCCCAGGCCAACGTCACTGCTGTCGATGAGCTGTGAGGGAATGAAGTGGAGCAGGTGTTCTTCAGATTGGTCTGGGTTCACTTCCACAGACGTTGGGAACAAGCACTTTGGATGATTTGCTGCTGCTGTGTTGACTTTCTAACTTTGCAGATTTGGGAGGTTGTCTCAGCTCGGTGCACTGGTTCTTTGTTGCATAAGCACAACTGCGTAAACAACTGCTGTCACAGGGAAGTTGTAACAAATGCATGGTGCAAGACACAAATACCTGTGTGTTTATATGTGCAAATAAGCTGATTTCATTGGTCACTGCTGTTATGAATGGGCCGTAGATGGATTTAAGAGCTGGGGCAGCTTCTGTTTTATTGGATCTGAGGGTGGTTGGACTGATTCAGTGTTGCTTTCTGCTGCCTGTGTTTCTAGCTGCTGTTTTCCTGTGCCATGCATGAAATATTTCAAACCTTTTTTTGATCCTTTTCTCAAGCTTCTAGAAGGGAGAAGGTATAGTTCTTCTCCACAGCTGAACAACTTCTGCCTGGACAGCACAATTTCTATCTTGGGCATTTTAAAGCAGGAGGAGTTCCTGCATGCATCACCTGCTTGAAAAGGGGCAAGGAATTAAAAGTCTTAAGGTCATCATCGACCCATCCTGCATAGCAAGTTAGTCTCCAGGGTAAGTAAATTATCTTTAAAAAGAAGTAGGAAAAAAAAGAAAAGTGAGGGAGTGGAAAGTAGCCACTCTTCCTTTTAAGTGCTTTGGGAAACGCAGCAGTTATTGTCTAAATACTCTGGAGCATCCTTTCACTAACACCATCAATTTCTGGTGTTATTTGGGCCAGGGTGTTCAGGTTAGGCTGTGCCATGGCCCTCAATCTCTTGGTCCTGGCCAGGTGCTGGCACTTTTCCCACCAGCTCTGTCTGGAAAGCACCTCTGATGTCTCCAGCCTCCTGCTTGAACTGGAATTGTTGCTAACTCTAAATCCAATTTTTTGAACTATATCAAGATTGGGCTGAGGCTTGACTTCTGCTAACTTTAAGGCACCAAAAGAGCTGCCACTTATATAGGCCTTACACATTTGATGTGTCACCTTGCTTTTGAAATGCAGCTGGTTTTAGAGAGGTGAATGGCATAGAAGGACTGGTGTCATTTCAAAGGAAGTGCACTTTAAGTAGGTTCCCTTATGCCTGAAAGCTGGGAAGTATTTTAGAGCTCTGCAGTATGACATTAAAAGAAAAACTGAAGATAGCTGATGAGAAATGTCTGGATTAAGTCTGGAAAAGATTCCTTCATCACCTGCAAGGGAATGGCTGTTTGACCAAGTTGCCCCAACACAAGTGAGGGATGGATTTATGGTGGTGGTAGCTCTTGAAGTGTGCACTCTCATCATCTAATGAGCATTCAGAGCTCACCCTGTAAAGTGGGGTTTATTTTGCTGTGTTTCCTGGGCAGGAGGTGAAGTGATTACTACAGCATAGCCTACAGCAGTTGAGGGTATAAATGTCTATAGTGCACCTGATAAGTCCTTTTTGTAGGCTCACCCCCAGAACTGGGAACTTAACTGCTGCAAAAACAAAATCAGAAAAAAGCCAAACTTCAAGTTGAGAAGTTACACTTAGTGTATGTGGATTTTGAAATTTTTTTTCTTGAGGACTCAGCCTTTGGTCACTTTTTTCCTCTTGATATACCTTGTCTAAAAGCACTTCATGTTTACATACTGTAAGTTAAGGAGCAAATGAACACCTGGTTTTTGCTGCTGCCCTCTGAGTTAAGGGCATTTCCCTACCTGTGGTTGTAGGGCCCTGTTTGATTTAGTGCACCACTTGCTGCAGAGACCACTGAAGATACTGTTTAAAATATTTCAGCACTTGCCTGTGTAAAATCCACAGCTCTTTCTGAAGTTGGGGAAATGGTGAGGGAGGAGTTCAGTGCTGCAACAACCAGAGGAATATAGGTCAGGATAATTGTCAGCCCCTGCATATGACTACTGCTCAATCACCTTTGCATGTCTCCTTTTTCACATGATCCTACCTGGAGACTAAGTCAACTGATGGAAATGGTTGTGACAGATCCCAGTTAAGAACTTTATTGCAACATTTGAGTCAGGCTATAAAGAAATGAGCCTTTGTTTAAAGGCAGTTAAGTTTGGAAAGAGCAGATATGAGAGTGAGAAAATCCACCTTTGAACAAATATTTTTTTTCTGTGAGTCAGTGATGATTCATGAACAGAAGGGATGAAAGCCTGACTATGTGAGATGAATGGAGGATTCTGTTGTCAGTTCAGCAAGACTGATTTTAAGGCATCACATTTGTTAAAAGATACATCCTTCTTCCTTATGGAGGGAGGAATACCTTGCACTTGACTGCTTTTCTGATTGTGTGCCAGCTGAGGTGCAGGAACCAAAAAATTCCTGTTGTGGAGTACCCTTTGTGCATGAGCAGGTTGATTGTATGTTTAAATTCTGTGGGTGATGCCTCAGAAGCTGTTTCCTGTTTCACCTTGGAGCCTGGGTCCGTCATACCCCCTGAACAGATCTTGCTTCAGGGGCTGTCAGCAATGACTGGAGAGGAAAAAGTGCTGTTGGGGCTCTGATCTGTGTTTAGAGGATGCTCTGACTCACTCCTCTGGCACAATTAGAGGCTCAGTGTGGAAATTTTACACCATTGTGGCACTATAGAAGTGTTGGGACATGTAAATACTCCAGGCACTTACTCTGGTTCTTAGCACTGGGGAGGTGACTTCACTCTGATCCTTTTGTCTGATAAACAAAGACATTTGTTTAGATACTTAAGAAAAACAAAACTAAAATGGATCAAAATACTTCTCCAAAGTTGTGCACTAGCTCAGTGTGCAGTGTTTGATCAGACTGCCACATCTCCTGGCAGTGCACATTCCCACATCCTGCAAAAGTCCTGCAAGACAAATAATGCTTTCTCCTCCTTCCTGTGGCTCTGGAGGCCTCATCTCAGACATCTGTCAAGGACTCTCTCTGCAACCTTCCTGCAACTGGAAGCTTTCACTGATGGGAGATACCAACAGTGTTCTGGTATGCTGGCCTTCAGTATGTATGAAGTACATTTTAATTTGTGAAATGGTTAATCTTTCTGAAAAGTGATTTTTTTCTGTCTAGTAAGAGCTGCTGTTGTTCTGGTTAGCGTGGAGCTGTCAAAGGCGGATTTGTAATGATCTGGTACTAACTGGATGAATTTGGAGAACTCGAAATGTGGATTTTTAGTGCTGTGAAATAAAACTGCACATTTTCTTTTCCTGTTTTCTGAGCAGCAATAATGAAATGATCTTTGGAATAATGGTTTTGTTTTCCTTCAGAATATATTTGGGAGGTTGCTGTTACCTGTGTTGGTGTCTCTGATTATTTTAAGTCATCAGATTTCTCAGTGGTTAATAGAAAATGCCTTAATTAGACAAAAACCTAACCTTACTTAGCTTTTTGTGCTCCCATTTTGAGGGGACTAAAGATTTACTCTTGTTTCCAGGAACCCTGGTATAAAAAGCAGCAACAATTTCCTGACAAGGTTTTTGCAGATGCAAAAAGGGTGCAGTGGCTGGGATGGCATCATCTTCCATTGAGGGTTGTTTCTGCATTTTCTGTGAAGGGATATTAGTCTGTAAGACAGCTGGGAATGGAAGACAACAGAGGATGTTTTGTTTAAAGCAGGGAAAAGCCCCCAAACTGTGCAGTCACAGGCAAAGAGGGAAATGAGTCTCAAATTAAGACACCACATAGAACCTTGGGGGAAGGAACATGATCACCACCATCCATCTTCCCTCTCCCTGGTTTTTGGGTCTTTAATGTATTAAAGAGTTGTGTTTGTTGTCTAACTCTTCAAAAGGAAGGTAGTACTATCAGGTGCTGCTGAGGCAGGGGTAATGGCTTATCTTTAAAGTGTTAAATTCTTGCTTTCCTGGGCTTTACA
This sequence comes from Hypocryptadius cinnamomeus, assembly GCA_013400635.1. NCBI lineage: Eukaryota > Metazoa > Chordata > Aves > Passeriformes > Zosteropidae > Hypocryptadius > Hypocryptadius cinnamomeus. Next base: position 16,669 of record VYZP01058310.1, read on the forward strand.
TTTATAGATTTTCTCCTGACCTTACTGGCCTAGAGTGAAGGTCAGGACTGAGTAGGCTCAGTCTAACAGCATGTGGCATTTATGGTGGTGGACTCATTTATTTATTTAATTTAACAATTCCTTTGAGTTTTAAGGGGCCATTGTTTCTGTGACATTCTGCTGAAAGGTTAGAGCATGCCTGTTACTGTGTTCAGTTAACAGAAACAAATCCCTTATCTTTAGGGAAGAGATTACTGTGGAAGGAATAGTATGGAGGCAGCAAGGTGAATTTTGCGTTATTTATTTTGGGGTCAGAAAAGCTCTGCAGGCCTGTCCACGTTAGTGACCTGTAGCTCTCAAATGCTTCCCTGGCTGTGATAACAGATCCTGAACCTTTTACAGAAGCAGAAGGTGCCCAGGTGATCTGGGAACCACTCCAGAAAGAGGATCCAGGTGGGATCAGGCTCAAGGTCCTTTGGCTTGGTCCTCCCTGGCTTTTGGTGGGACATGGTGCCTTGAGCATAGGGACAGAGCAAACATTCCCCATCCACTCCTGATTGTGGCTACGGGGTTTTTGAGCTAAGGACAGTGGATTTGTGTTTAGATTTACATATTTCTCTTAAGGAATTTATCTTCTACACAGCTCTCCTGGCTTTCCTAACCCAAAGGCAGGATTCTGCCCCTCTGCCCTGCTCAGGTGAGACCCCACCTGCAGAACTGGCNTCACAAACCTTTCTGTGATTCCATGCCTTGCTTTGCAGTGGGATGAGGTGGATGCTGGAGCTCAGCTGGAGCTTTGGGAAGATCCAGTTCCTCTCATCTGAGTCTCCTGCTAGACTGAAATTTCAGCCACGTTTCCAGGAGCTGTGATTTGAAAACAGTGAGAGCTTCCAACATTCTCAGTTAGCAGAGTTAGTTACCATATGCAAATGGTGAGGTTTGGCATGTGTTCTGGAGCAGCCCTTGTGATACTGATCTTGTTTCAGTGTTGTTTTCCTCAACACCAGCAATTCATCCCGTTCCTTGGAGCACTTCTATTGGGAGAGGAGTTAAACACTTGACCTCTCTGCATCACACTTGTGCTACTTGTGACTTTGATTTTCTTTTCCCCACGTGGGAGGGGCTCCTCTTGCTTCTTTTTCCCTTGTGCTAAAGTTACTCTGTTGTTCTTCTCATTGCTACTTTGATTTTTGGCTTGGTTTTACCCTGTGCCTATAAATATGTTTCCTGGGCCACACTTGCACACACTGTTCAAGGTGAGGCTGTGCTGTTGACTTGAAAAGGAGTGAAATGATAATTCTTGTGAACTTTTCTAGGTTTTTATTTCGCACTTCCCCCACATAAAATAGCATCCCAAAGATGTCCTCTGTGTATGATGTATTGCTCCTTCTTGCTATTAATGCTATTTTGCTGCTCTCTGAGGGTTTTGGTTGCCTAAAAATACTTGTGAAAATTGGAACAACTTTCTAATATTTATCGATGTGCAATGTCCTGTATTTTTTAAATTATGGTTGTTTGAAAATGAATTATTGGTTTGTTAGAATAATATACAATGGATGAGGTAGAGGGAATATTTTCAAACAATTAGATAGCTCTGTCCTAAGCACAGGGAGGTGGCTCTTGATCCTCTGTGATCCCACCTTTGTGCTGGATGAGCCAGGACAGAGTTGGCTTTCTGGGCTGCCGGGTCATGTCCAGCCTCTCATTCACCTATCCAATTAAAAAACCCACCCCCTAAGCTCCAGTTCCTGGTTCATGTGCCAGAAGGGAGATGTGAAGTCCTCAGGGGTTTGGTTTGCAGCCTGTAATGTTATACTCACCCTTTGTCTCCCTGTTGTGTCCTGACAGTCATTGACCTGATCCCTCTGGAGATTCCATTTGCATCTCATTTCAGTCTTGGCTTTGCCAGATCTGCTAAGTTGGTCCCTCTTCATTTCTCCTCCTCACCTGACTTATTTCATGTGTGTGCTGGCTTGTTTCACTTCAGTTCTTTTGAACTTTAATGACCACCATTGTACTTGGTTTTCCAGAGGAGGTCCAACAAACAGCTCACTGCTGGCAGGGAGATCTCCCTACCTTTTTTCCTCAGGAAGGTTAATCATTAGGCCAGTGAGGTTTTTATAATTATTTGGTTGGTCAGGGGCTGTTTTCTGTGGCCCTGTGGAGGTTTTGTGCTCTGGTTCCCATCTTCTGCTAGAGAACTTTCTCACCAGATGCCACAGGTCATTTCTTGCACATGGATTTGTGTAGAACAAATTTCATTTTTTGCAATATAAAGAGTGTTGCTAACTCTACCCTGCATTTCTCTGTTTGCCTGCATGCCTGCTGCTTTTATTATCCAGGACCTGCTTCCCCAGGGCCTCGTGCTCCCAGCCCTCTCAAGCATGAAGCATATGCAAAATCCTGCTGGGTCTTGGCCTTGCAGGAAAGCCTTTGGGGTTCAGATTTCATCTCCCATTACCCAGAATTACCAGGCTGTTCTTCAGCCCTCGTGGGCCTTGGTGTGGCAAAGAACAGCACATCTTTCCTCTGTAGGGAATGCAGCTCTGCCCTGAACCCACCAGTGAGGATGTTTGGGTTTCCAGGGGTTGATTATCCCTGGGGATAATCAGGAGGTTTCCCCTTTGCCTTTCTTCTCCTGGGTTTGAGGTCAGGTGAGATGGATCCTCCAGTGTTCCCATGGAGCAGATCTCCCCTGTCTCCATCTGCATCCTTTCCAGGCAGAACTGGGAGCAGATGCCATTCCCAGAATGCCAAGGCCTGACTGCCCTGTGCCCCTGTGCTCCATGTCCCTGCTCAGGCAGGAAAGAGGTGGTGACTCAAGGGGCTTCTTGACAGGTTCAGGTTCTTTCTTTTCTTTTTCTTTTCCCCCAGGAGGTGCTGCATGTGTTGATCAACCCAGCTTTGGGCACAGGGCTGCAGTTGGGTGTCAAAGCCAAATCTGGGGGTGTGCTTGGAGCTTCCAGCTGGATGAGGCAAGACAAGGAGCAGCAGAGGTTCATGTGACCTACTTGTTCATCTCTCACACACAGCCTGCAGAGCAGAGGCCTGGGCTGCAGGAAACAGCTCTGCTGGGAAATGAGGAATTATTTTCATCCTGCACAGGAATGGAGAGCTTTCAGGAGCTTTGAACTCTGTCATGGTCATTGGGCCACTTTGCCCAGAGAAGCTGTGGCTGCCCCTGGATCCCTGGAGGTGCCCAAGGCCAGGTTGGACAGGGCTTGGAGCAGCTTGGGATAGTGGAAGGTGTCCCTGCCCATGGCAGGGGTGACTCTGGATGGGCTTTGAGGTCCCTCCAAATCAGTGCTTGAATAAAGCACCCAGCACCTGGCACAGACAGTAAATATCACCCTGACTTTTTAAAGCTTATCACCTCTACCTAAGAGTGGCTTTTCTATGAGAGTGGTAAAAAGGCTTCTCTGGATTATTTTAAAAATAGCAAAATTGAGATTGAGTTCAGCAAAGCAGAAGAAGTTTCCCTTCACATGGTTTTCCTGTGAGAAACCATGAGAAACCTTTTCTTAGTTGGTGGCAGCACACATCTGTCATGGTTGACAGCCTGTCTGGAAATCTGTGTGATAAATCCCACTAGGGAATGGCACAGGGGGAGAAGTGCTACAATCCAATAGTGTATTGCAGAGCCTAAATCTGCTTCTGCACAGGTGAGGACCATGAGGTTTTCCCTGTGCTGTCTGGAAAAGTGCTTGGTGCTCCTTGCTCACAAGTGCCTGGAGATGGAGGGAATGACAGGTAGGAGCTGCTGTCACAGCTGGCTGCTTTGTAAAAGGATTAGGATGAAATTAGACTTCAAAATATGATAGGAGCTGACTTCCCTACCTGTCTGGGCTTGTCCAGCTCCCAACACTGCCTGGCCCTGGACAGGCTGGGTTTCAAATTGGCCCTTCCTTCACTGATTCTGCTTCAATCACCACTGTCCTGGTGGCAGTTTTAGCCAGCCTGGTATCTCTGAGGATACTTTTGGCCTTTTTTTCTGCCAGCCTGCTTTTGGAAGAAGACCTACATGGCTTCTAATCTGATTTCCTGAGTTCCCAGATTACTGTAGGGAAAGCGAGTCTGAAAAAATTTGAGGAGCTGGGATTTTTATTCTGGTATTGTAAAAGGAACAAGGTAGGGATATGGGTCAAAGTCTGTGATAGAGATAAGAAATCACATAGGGCAAAGGCAACAGGCCTGTAGTAGATAATTACACTCAATAAATAAATATCTTTACTGCAATGTGACACACCACAAAAGGATAAGAATCCTTGTTTTGCTTCCAAGCAAAGATACTTGTAAAGTCAATATTCCCTTCCTTGTAGAGTGTTGTCCAGGCCCTGGGAAGGATATATATTTTATATCTTGGAGCTGTGGTGTGCAATCAGAAAGAGAGCATGAGGTCTGTCTGCAAGTGGGAGCTGGGATTGCTCTGGGTTCTGTGGGACTGGCAAGGAAACCTCGAAGGCACTACAGGTTTATAGACAGGCAAAGGGAAAATAGAAATATGAATTAAAAAAAAAAAAAATAGGTGAATGAGAAAAATTAAGGACCCCTGTCAGAACTTAGTTTACAGATGTGGTGGGCAGAAGCTGATGCCCAGCAATTGCCCTGCACAGGAGGCACAACTTCTTCCCTGGGCAGTGCCCAGCCCTGAGCAGATTGCCCTGCACAGAGCCTGGGGGCTCTCCTCCCTGGGGCTGTGGCACAGCTGTGTGCACACAATGCTGTGCCCTGTGCTCTGGGATGGCCCTGCTGGAGCAGGGAGGTGACACCAGGTGCCCACTGAGCCCCTTCAGCCTCAGCCAGTCTGGGATCCTGTGCTGAGCAGTGCTTGGAGACACATTTGTACCCACCCTAAAAATGAAAGTGACAGAAGCAGCTGTGGGATTGATTATTTTGCATTTTTACTATTTCCCTCATGATTATGGGGATTTGGTCTGTGTGGGATGCCATCCCCAAAGCTGGACCAGTTGCCCTGGGATCCTTCAGAACGGTCAGTGCAGCCCAGAGGGTGTGTGGGAAAGCAAGATCCTGCTGGGGAGCAGGAGTGCTTGTCACTGGGGCATTAAAAACCTGGCCTGGGTTGTTTGAAGTGAGCTCTGCAGCACTATGAGAAGACCCAAGTCGGTGCAGAGCTTGTTCCTGCCTTGGGCTCCTCTCTCCCATTGTGAAATCCTGGCAAACTGGTTTGGAACTCACTTTCTGGCTGTAGCAGTCCCCAACAGCAGTGGGTGTTGCCAGTGCTGGAGGCTTCAGTGGCTGATTTCTTGTCACTTCTGGAGCTCTTGTTCTCTCAACCAGATTTCTGAAAGTTGGGGATGATCCCAACTGTGTGTTTGAATTATGGAACAAGGAAAGGAAAAACATTTCCTGTTCTCATTAAAGCCCTGATTGCTGACTCCAGGAGGTAATGCCCTAACCTGGGATCTCTGGTGCTTCCAGCAATCTGTACTTGGCTCTCATAGCTTATTTCTGATTTGACATTTCACAAGTGAGGCTTTAGGGCTGCAGATCCACCCTTGACTTACACACAGAATTTAACCCCCTTTGTGCAAAGGGTGAAAGGTGAGGTGGATAAGCTGGAAGTGCTTGTTGGGGCAGTTCAGTATCTCTGGTATCTGCAGGCTGATGCCAGAGGAGTTACGTGTGTTCAGTTGGGGAATATTCAGATTTCAAAGGTACCTAATGCATTGGGGACAGGATGAGCAGAATTTGTCCCACTCCCAGTGACTGCAGGATGCTCCCTTAACTGGGTGACAGCTTCCCCTGGCACTTTGAAAAACAAAGCCAGAGAATCTGAGAAGAAATGGTGCTGGAGGCAAGAACCATGTCTCCATCACTTGAAAAACTAAGCAAGGCACTGAACCTTCATCTGCAGGTTCCCTGGTGCTAGGAAGGCAAATTAACAAGAGCAGAGGCAGCAGCAGTGCAGTGGTTTGAGTGCAGGGAGTAGTGGAGTGCTTTTCCACCTAGCAGTCACCAAATCAGGGAATTCCTGCAAGGATTCCAGAGCACAGTTGTGCAACTTCAGAGACAGTGACCTCCCCCCTGTATCTTCCCTGTGGGAGAGCTCTGCCAGGCACAGCCCTCTCCTTCCAGGGCATTGCCCAGAGGCTGCAGCACTTCTGGGGCTGACACCTCAGAGCAGAAGGGATGTGGCCTCTTCATTTCCACCTTGTAGGTGGCAGAAGGTGTTGGTGAAGCTATCCCACTGGTTGTGGCCAGCTTGGGAACGTTGATGTGAGTGTAGGTGCTTTGGGGCAGTTTCTTTGGTGATGCTGGGACAGGAATTTGGGCTAAGAAGGTGATTTGGAATGGGGAAGATGGATGGAGCAAATGCCTCGCAAGCAGCTGCTTGCTGGGCCTGTTTGGGGGAGTTATGTGTAGATCCTGCTCTCTGGTAGTGTAGCAGCTTGCACAATGGGCTCCTGAGAGAGCTCTTTCTTTAGGGATTTATTGTCTCTTTGAGATCAGGGTATCAAGGCAGTACAGACTTTGTAGGAAAATGCTGAATCCCAGTGCACAAGGGCAGGTCAGGGGGGCATGACTTTCTCTTGTCCTTCCCAGTAAGGAGAGGGATCCCAGTTTACTCCTGTAAACAGAGTGAGAATCCCCACAAATAAAAATATTCCCTGTAATCATAAAATCACTGAATGGTTTGAGTTGAAAGGGATCTTAAAGCTCATCCAATTCCACCCTGTGCCATGGGAAGGGACACCTTCCACTGTCCCAGGTGGCTCCAAGCCCCATCCAGCCTGGCCTTGGGCACTGCCAGGGATCCAGGGGCAGTTCCTTCCTGCTGTGCTAGGATGCTGCTGCTTTCTCTGGATGCATGAGGCTGAAGCTCTTGTTCAATAGCCCAAGAAGTTGTTTGATGAAAATTTAGTGTCACTAATTTGTGTATCTATTGAGGTAAGCAACTAGATTTTTTTTTCTTTCTTGCTTTGTTTCTGTTTCTTCAGTTACTTCCTTGAAAAGCCCCACACAAATTAAAATTTGTGACAATATCCAAATATATTTAGTCATTATAGCTTAAAGTAATGAAAGTTCATGCCATTCTTTGCATTGTGCTTGGGAAAAATAAGTGAAAAATAGGTGAAAAACCATTGGATCTCTTATACACAAAATATTATTTGCTGCAATTCTCAGGAAGGTTATAAGCAGTCAGTTTAATTCCTAGAAGGGAAATAACTTTGATGAAGTTAGAAGTGAAGAATGATGCAACAAATGGAGATAATGTTGACTCACTTTCTGTCTCACTGATAGGTATCTAGGGGAAACATGGAGGTGTTACATGCTCTGGATGCTAATTTTTCTGTTACATTGTAACACTAATTTTCTGTCTTTCACCTTTCCTTTCTACAGCTCACTTTTAATGAAAAAAAAAAAAGTTTTCCTTCAAAAATGCCCTCTCTAGAGCCCGTTGTGTGTCAGGCCAGGGTGGTTTAGAGTGGTCTGTTGTTACAGAAGCCCTTCTTTGTGCCTCTTCTTCTTCACAATCCCCTTTGTGCTGCTCCTTATTCTTCAGTAAATGTGTTTCCCTGCTGGCCTTGGTCTGTTTTCCACCCTTCTGCTTTACTGAAGGTTCAGAAAGGCAAGGTAGTTCACAAAGATGAGAATTTAAGTGTACCAAAATGGACTTTTCCAATGGATATTGTTTTCAGCCTTCTTTCCCTGTTCTTCCAACCTTGCTGTGTTGTTTCTATAGCAGAAATTTAATCTGTCCTTAATTGAGAAAAACAATATGAGGAAAAGCAAGGAATGAGTGATGCTCAAAAGCAACCCTGGTACTATTTAGCTGAGTTAATCCCAAATGTAATGCCATGGGTTTAACTGGAATTACACTGGGGATTAGTTCAGCTGATAGCTGATCACACTCTAATAGCTGCCTGGCTTTGGGAATTGGTTGAGCAGGTGCTGTTCCCTCCTTCCAGCCCCATTCCTTCACGTCCATGTTTTCCCACAGTGGGCCCTGTTCTTCCTGCAGCGAGACCTCATTTGAGGAACCCCATTTATCCCTTCAGTGCTCCCTTGGGGTTTCCCATTTTCTGTTTTAAGAGTTCGTCAGGAGAATGGGGAACATTGCAAAATCCCAACACCTTTCTCTTTTTCCTTCAAGGGATTTCACTCAGCACTCAGGGCATCAAAGACTTTAAACTCTGCTGGAATGAAGGACAGAGATGAAACAGGAATATTTTATGGACTGCTGGTGATCATGTGCTGAAGAGTTAAAGTAGGCTCAGCACGTTGGACCTGGAGGGAGCATTTGCTCTTGCAGGCACGATGAGAAGTGAGGTATCTCCTCCTAGAGGAGAGGCAGCACAGTTGGCACAGCCATCCTTGTGGCCCTGGGATGGATCCGTGGATGGGTATGGAGCAGGAGGCAGTGGTCCAGGAGGACAAGTGCCATGCTGGATGGCACCGTTCACCCTCAGGTGTGGAATCACCCACCCACCAGGATCTTCCATTCTCTGTCCCTGGCTCACAGGCCATCCCAGGGTTGCACTGTGGTTTCTCTCCACCAGGGCATTGCCTCTCCTTTCCTCTGTTTCAGCAGAGTTCTGGGACCTGAGCTTTCCCAGCAGTGGAAAACCGAGGATTTGGGGCAGAGCTGTCAGTCACGGGGTTTCTCTTCCCCTCACCTTCTGCTCTTTGTTTGCTGGGAGGCTCCTCTGTGTTTCCTTTCAACTTTTTTTTGTCTTTTGGCCAAACCCTCAGGGACCAGCCTCCAGCACCGTTTGTTTCAAACACCATTTTTATCATCATCCTCCTCCTCGGGAGGTGCTTTTTCTCTCAGTAGCGTTGTGTGGGCTGCTGTTCCTCCTCCCTCTCTCCCTGGCCGTGGCAGCAGAGCCCCGAGCGCTTCATTTCGGCCGCTTTTCCCCGGGCGGCTCTGTCGGAGCTCACCGTGCGCTCTCCTCCGGGGGCTGAGAGCCGCTCCCCGCGGCCCGGAGCGCCCTGCCCGGTTCCCCCGGGGGCCGGGCCGGAGGAGGCGGTGGCGGGGGCGGGCACAGGGCGAGAGGGGCCGGCCCAGGGCCGCGCTACGTGTCCCGCAGCCCTTATAGCCCCGGCCCGCCGTGCCCGCCGCAGCAGCACCATGTCGAGCCGCGAGCACACGGTAGGGACGCGCCGGGACGCGGGGGGCGGGCGGTCCCTCCGGATCCCTGCGGATCCCCCCGGATCCCTGCAGATCCCTGTCCCTCTCCTGCTCTGGGAACCGGCTCCGCTCGGGAGTTCGCCAGCCCATCCATCACTCGGGGCGGCGGGGATGGATGGGCGCGCTGGCCGGGCGCTCCGAGCATCCTCCGCTGGCCGCATCCCGCACCTGTCCCGCTGTGCCCCGCGGGTCCCCTCCAGGCACGGCCGGAGGTCCGGGCAGCGCTTGCCTCGCTCGTGGCTTTGTGGGTGTCCCCTGCCCCGGTCCCAGGCGGGAGAAGGAGTTGGCGAGGCGCTCACCGGCACCGTCAGGCTCTCAGCATCGCTGCGCAGCCAGCGCTTCAGAGCACGCACGGCAAAGCGAAGGAATCCTGAGTTCAGTTAGAAATTAAAATTGCAAATCTCAGCCGCAGCCAGACATCGCGTTCCGCTTGCCAGCTGCCCTCCCCTGCTCCTTGGGTCTGGGGTGGGAGCTCCGGGTCCCTCTGGCTGTGCGTGCGTTTTCCAGGTTTTAAATCAGAACCAGAAGAATCTTGACGTAAGTCTTTCGGGCTGCTTTCTGCTGGTTGATTTGATTTCTTTTTTTCTAAGTTTGCCATGAACTTTTCCGATGGATTTGATGCATTTTGGACACAGCGGTAATCTGTCCGGGGAGGAATGCACCCAAAGCCACACGGAACAAAGCGTGCCTGTGCGGTGGGGCGTTCTTGGAAACGCAAAAACCTGTGGTTTAGGGATTATTTCAGGCAGGGGAGGTGCAAGCCGTGAGCTGTGTATGGGAGTTCTGTTTATTGCTGTGACAGGAGAGAGGTATTGCTGAATAATTCCAGAATAATCCCTCTCCTTTGCCTCCACCCTGGGCTGGAAAAATGACCTTTATAAGCGAGTTTGTGGCTGACCTTTGTGCCGTGGCTGTCAAAACAGATACTATCAGATTGACAGTTGTAGGCGGATTTTTGTGTGCTTATCTGCCAGGTATCCCATGGAGTGAGAAAAGGCGTGATTTCGCTAATTACAAGAGGTTTGGGGAGTGATGGTGAAACGGTGATGTCCCATTAGTGATCTTCCTGTCCCCTTGCCAGGAAGATGTAGTTGCACAGAGTGTAAAGGAAGTTGTCTCTCCAAACTGCAACCTCAGCAGCTTCTTGGTTTCAACCATCTCCGGTTTATATCAAAGGCCTGGATAAGGAATTTCACTTTGTTCAGGGTTCTTTGACATTTTTTTTGTGCCCACAGATCATTTGTCGTGACACCTTTTGTAGCTGCAACAACCAGAGGTGTTCCATTATAAAATGAAGACACAACAGTTTATCCTGTTAAGATCCCTATTGATACAGCAGTAGGATCATCCTTTTGTTGCCCCTTCTTATTCCCCATTCTTCGTTCTCCCAGTAACATGAATCCTTGTTACTCCTAAAAATCCTTGTCGCTACTAAAACCTCAGTTTTATCACAGTTTCTTTGTCCCACAGACCAGGTTTTGTGAGGCTGGATGTTACCAGCTTTATTCAGTGGCTGAGGTGACATCAGAGCTGGGTTTTGCAGGTGATGTTGATCAGCTGTCAGTTTTAGAAAAGCACAGCATTGCCAGCTGTTGTGAGCTGGACCACTGTGTTATTTGACAGTGCTCCTTATTTTGCAAATTGAATAACTAGAAGCCCAGGATTTAAATCCTAAATTCAGCCTGAACAATGCTCTCTGGAGTTTGAAACTGAATGGAGGATGCTTTAATTGCACATCTATTTATTAATTGATAATATGGTAAGGTGTAAAGAAAAAAACTTTTTTTTTTTTTTTTACTTCTGCATGTGTTGTCCTTAAAAATGAACATGGCACCTTAATTCTGCCTTGTGTGAGGACCAGAGTCTTGGTGTGCAGGAATCTCTCTTTGGCTGGCTAATATGGAAACTTTGTGCTCTCTTCATTTCTGCTCACGACACTGCAAGAGGCATGAAGTCCTCTACGTGCCAGGCAGTGCCCTCCTGTTCCCAGCCCTCACTGACAGAAAGCATTTATTCCTGGCCAGTTTCAGGACTGACTTTTTTGGGCAGTTCTGTAACGATGGCCTCAATGTCCCTCACACAGCCCTCCTTGTGCCTCAGTGGCAAACCCAGCTCTCAGGAGCAAGCACACCGTGAAGGGAGTGCAGTGAGGGAGGTGCAGCTGTGGGCCTGCCCTTGTTCATTGTGTGGGCTCTTGCACAGCGTGGCTTTCAGGGCTGAGGGCTTCTTTGAGCTCTGTGGAAAGAGCAGCTCCTTCTCCCCACACACACCTGCGGTGCCGCCGGTATTTCCGCAGCTCGCTCCCTGTGCCCGCCGCGTGAGCGGCGTTTTCCTGACGGCCAGGAGGACACAGATGGTGCACTGTGCTCCAGGGAAGCTTGCCACGGAGCCCAGAGCCACAGCCCTGCCCTGGCAGGGTCACTGCCTGCGTGGCTTCGTGTCCCCAGGGCTGTGTGGAAAGTGCAGCTCAGCGCATCTCACGGGATGGAGGCGTTGCGAGTCCTGCCCCCGGCCAGTGAAGTTTCTCTTTGGGTGCCCTTGCAGGTGCTTAGGGAGACTGAGAGCCCAGTACTGAAACTGCCTTTTTCAGAAGTGTTTCAGCTTTGTCACCTGCCTGGTCTGGCAGCAGCATCTCCAGGAATCTGGCTGGTGTGGCATCCCTGGCTTGCAGTGGGATGTGCTTCTGTAGCCCGGCGGGTCACAGAGCTGGAACTTCTGCTAGCTCGTTTTTGTTTGTGTAGGGCTTATGTGCAAACGATGTGGGCTTATTTAAATTTATTTAAAGACAAGCAACAAACCCACAAGATCAAATCGACCCTGAGGAAAGAGGTTTAGTTTCTTTGCCTGAAAACTACTCTCGTGTTGAAAAAAACGGAGCTGCAGGGCAGAGTTCAGATGGACTGAGTGATACCCCAGGCAGAGCAGGAACATATGTACATCTCCATTGATTTAATTGCCAAGCAACATGAAAGAAAAAGCTAATTAAAACACCCAAACCGTGCATTCATCACTCTCACACTTCCTCTTAATTGTTGCCTTGAACATAAAGTGCAAAACAACTTGAAAGATGTTTATTTTCAAAGCAGTTCTGAGTAGCTCATCGCAGTGACACTGCCTGGGGGACAGGGCAGCAAAGCCCTGATTTCAGGGAGTTAGCGTGGCTTGCTCTGCACTGAGTCACTCCATAAAGTGAGTTTTCTCAAGCTCATGTTTTATCCAGCGAGTCACAAGCTGCTTGTTCTTACAGCATGATTTATTCTGTGGAACAAGGTGCCCAGCTCATTGCACCATGACATCCAAAGGTGATTGTTTCCCAGCTGCTCATTGCATGCTTGGGATTTCTTGGTTTATTTTCTATTACTTTGTTTGCTTTATATCTCTTTTCTTCAAAGACCATGGAAAGGTGAGGTGATTAACTTCTGTTGTTTTGTTAATTATAACTTTCCCCCTTTTCTTCTGATTTTTTCACTATTAGAAAGTTCCCTTTCCATTCTCTTGCTGTTTCGTCCACTTGGGCTGCCAGTGTGCCAGACCAGTGGTTAATAACCACACTCAGACAGGTTCAATTTGGGGGATTTCAGGGAAGAAAAGTCAGGAAAAGTTGCAGGTTCTTAAATATGAATGCCTTCTCCTTTCCATGCTTGAGTCCTCCAGGGCTTGGGTGGTGGTTGGAGTGGTGCTGCCATCCCACACTACCCAGACATGTGCACTGCAGCTGCAGCTTAGATTTAGGCCACGGAGATTTTGCTTTTCTGGAGGGTTTTCAAGACAAATGCTAGCATGTTTGCTTTTTTTTAATTATTATTATTATTTTATCTGGGCTGCTGTTGATCCTGGAGGGTGCCTTTAGAAATGAAAAGCCCTTGCCTATCTGAAACCAGGTGTTTTAGATAAACTCACAGCTGTACATGCCCCCAAAAGATAAGTGGCATGTAGGGCCTGTGTGACTGCTTGAACCTGTACTTTGGTCACAGTGCTGATACACTTTGCTTCTCAAAAATCCATTAAGAAAAAGGCTGTGTAATTCAGGTTGCCATTTTTGAATTTGCTGTTATCGTGAGCGGGGTGTCACAGCTGAAGGGAGTGAGAAATAGCTCTTTAATGGGTTCACAGCTTAATCATTTCCAAGTGAAAATTTACACAGAGTGTATCATTAACAAAAGGAGGGATGCAAAAAAGCCCTGGCTGTGCGTCATGCCACGGGACGCTGGGAAGTTGGGATTTGCCTGTGGGGCTGGTAGTTCCTTGCTAGCACTGCCTCCTGTCCCTCCCAGAGTGGTCTTTGCTCCTTTGCTCACAGCTTGGCTCAGTTACAGCTCCATGTGTCAAAAGCTTTGTCTGCTGAGTGGGTGCCAAAATGTGTTTGGAGAGCAGAGCTTGAGGAAGGAGTTGTTTTACACAGATTTGATTTGATTTTCTGTTAGCTGCAGCACTTTGTGGGTTGTTGAGATGAGCTTTTTTGTGCGTTGCTGGAAAACAACCATCTGTACCTACATTTCCAAGACTTTCTGACCTAGAGGTCTTTGTGGCCTCTCTGGCAGAACAAAATGTTTTCTTCGATATCAAACTGTATTTTAGCTTCCCATTGTGGTGCAAAAAGTGTGCTTGGGTGGGAGGTCATTTTTCAGGCCTGCCCAGCCCTTCTGATGGGAAGATCATTAGGCTGTGTTGCCAGTGAGTGTGGGAAGAGGGGGGAAAAGTCATTTTAGAGGAGAGGTTTCTTACAGGGCTGCTGTGGGGGTCTGAGCTGGGCACCTGCCTCTGGGCATGATGAGCACCCCCAGCCATGGCTGGGGCAGCTCATTGCATCTCTGGAAAGCTGATCTGAGACCCTGGGGATGGATGTGAGGGGTGTGGAGCTCTCTGAAGTCCAGGGGAGCTGCTCTTCAAACAAATGTCATTTTTATGTCTTAAATATTGTGGGAGCTGAAGTCTTCATCTGCTGTGGGTCTTATTCACCACGACCCTTCTGTGGTTGTAAAACTGGGGGTGATTCCACCCTCTGATAGATGCTGGGAGTTTGCATGAACTTTTGAGGGACCAACTAACAGTAATCTCCAAGGTAAATGTGGAACTGTCCTTGGGCCAGCCTTTGAGCAGTGTGGAATGACCAAGGGCTGTGTCTACACCTGCTTTAGGGAGAGGTAGGGGAATGCTGAGCAGCCACTCGTTCAGGAAGGGTCCAACATCTTTGGTGCTGACTTAGGCCAGGGTCTAGGTAACCCTGTGTGCACTCACACATTAAAACCCATCTTGCAGCTTGTAGTGCTCAGATACACAGGAAAATGGGGCAGGAAAACTTCATCCTCCTGAAGTTCTCGACTTGTACTTGTCTCCTGCAGCTGGTTTTGTAGAGCAGCACATTCAGTGGTACAGCAGTGAAAACTGCCCTGTCTTCATCCAGCAGGAATTCTGAGGGGACTGAGGAGGTGCTGACTGAGGGGAAGATCTGGCCCTGTCTTCATCCAGCAGGAATTCTGAGGGGACTGAGGAGGTGCTGAGTGAGGGGAAGATCTGGCCCTGTCTGTCATTCCCAGTGGGAGCCAGGATAGAGTTTATGGCTGGGACACCAGTGCATTGTCCCCCTTTCCACTGATTTACAACCTGAGATATCAGAGGCTGTGCCTTTCCTCCTGATAGTCCTTGATGAACTTTCCTTCCATGAATTCATCACAATGGTTTTTTCCAGCCTAGTGAACTTTTGGCCCGCCAGGCAAAGTTCCCCCATTTAACCGTGTCCTGTGTGGTGCTTCTGGCCAAGTTCCCCTGCTGCTGCTCCTCCCTGCTGCTGCTTTTCCACTTTGGAAACCCTAAAAAAGGTGCTGAGGTGGACAGAAGTGTCCTGTGGCCTGTTGGTGACCATTGACCACTGCAAAGTCAGGCACATGGGGCACAAGAGGCCGGGTTCAAGGCTGGGCATCCAACCTGAGGCAGGGAGAGGCACCGTGTGGCCACACACTGGGAGCCCACCAGCCTGGGCTGGAGTCCTTTTCCCTTCCTTCAGGCTGCCACCAGGTCCTGCAGAGGAGAAGCCTCACAGAAGAATGAGTTCTTTTACAGAATCACAGAATCCCTGAGGCTGGAAAATCCCTGCCAGCCCGTGGAGTCCCAGCTGTGCCCAGTGCCCACCCTGTCCCCAGCCCAGAGCACTGAGTGCCACCTCCAGCCCTTCCTGGGACACCTCCAGGAATGGGCACTCCAGAGCTCCCTGGGCAGCCCCTGCCAAGGCCTGAGCAGCCTTTCCATGGAGAAATTCCTGCTGCTGTCCAAGCTGAGCCTCCCCTGGCCCAGCTTGAGGCCCTTTCCCCTTGTCCTGTCCCTGTTCCCTGGCAGCACAGCCCGACCCCCCCTGGCTGTCCCCTCCTGTCAGGAGTTGTGCAGAGCCACAAGGTCCCCCCTGAGCCTCCTTTTCTCCAGGCTCAGCCCCTTTCCCAGCTCCCTCAGCCCCTCCTGGGGCTCCAGCCCCTTCCCCAGCCCAGTTCCCTTCCCTGGGCTCAGAAATAGGTGCATTTAAAACCTGATGAAGCTGCTTGGAACACAGATCCTCTGTAACTCCTGCTGCTTGTGAAACCACTGGAGCTTCTCTAAAGACTGAGGATTTCTTTCCTGAGGGGGATGTGTTGGGCATGGTAAAAGGGGGTATCTTATCCCCATATCATTGAGACCTATTCTCAGGTTTAGGGTGCCTGTCCTGCCATGGCAGGAGGTGGGATATGTACAGTGCCATATTTACCATAGATAACCACAACCCACAAATTAAATTCCTGAATCTCATATTCAGGGGGGAAAAAAAAATTATTTACAATAGGATACAATTCCTACCTGGAAATCTTTTTGATACTGAAGTTAATGTGTAGTCAGAATCTGTACCTTTGCCCTCTTTTCCTCTTGTTCCTGCAATCTGAGGGACTGATACTCAGTTTCCCATTTCTGTAGCCAGATCTTTCTCTCCAGGAGAAGTTAGAGAAGCAGGGCTGTGTGTTCTGGGTGCTTTTCCTGGCAGGTATCAAACCAAGGCAAGTTCTTCTGCAGTGTCAAACCCATTGTTTGCAAAAGGAGCAGGGGCCCAACTGCTCAAGTAGGTTCAGCTGGGGGGGATCATTTAGCAGAACTGCTCTGAATATTAAACTTTGGGCCACCATGGAAGGGTTTGGTGTTCAAATTGTTTTTTCAGTGCCTGACAAAATGCTTTGTTTGTTAAATATTTGTTGTCCCTGCAGCTGTCCCTTGAGATTTCAGGAATGAAAACGGGGAGATTGTTTTTATAACATCTGTCCTGGCCTTACAAGTTTATCCCAAAAATGCAGGAGCACAGGATGAGTCAGTAGCTTTTCTGCATCGAGGAAATGAGAGTAGTGACATCACTTCATTCCAAGATAAGGAAACGCCTGAGCTGGGAACCCTCAGAGAGGCAGATTTCAGTCCCCAACTGCTGATTTGGACTCACAGTGTAGAAATCAGCATCTGATTTGTGAAGTTACTGGAACATGGGCCTGATTTTGTTGATTTTCTTCTCTTTTTTTTATGTGCCAGTGTTGTATAAGACTTGATTGTGACAACCCAAGCTGTGTGAATTTATGCCAAGAGGAAAATATTTGAACTGCCATCAGCAAATACGGTCTTGCTAAGAGCTCAGAAATTCTTGTGGCTTAAGAAAACACGGCTTCAGCTTAACAGCAGCTTGAAAATCTTGTGTTAGTGAGGTTTGGCATCTGCAGCTGTCTGTCTCCAGACTGAAAGGCTGCTTGTTTTGGGGCACTGGGATGGCTCTGCTGCTCTCCTTAAGGTTTTGTTTCCTGGCAGGGCCCTGGGGGCGATGCCAAAGGAACAGGCAGCGAGTGCCAAGGAGAGACTGAGCTGCTGGGCTTTATTCAGAGCAGGGGGTGGAGAAAGGGATCCCAGCCCAGCATCCTGCCCGGGACTGGGAGTGCTGGCAGGGCTGGGGTGACACGGCAGTGTCACTGCCCGGCTCAGTCTGGAGAGAAAACACAGTTCCTGCTCACCTCCAGGTGCTGGGAAAGGAGACTCAGCCCGTGGGCAGAGAACAGGGGGACACCAGCACGGGAGCAGGAAGGTGGTGGCATGGTGGGGACAGCAGCATGGGAGCAGGGAGGTGGTGGCACAGCAGGGGCAGTAGCATGGGAGCAGGGAGGTGGTGGCACAGTGGGGACAGCAGGATGGGACCAGGAAGGTGGTGGCATGGTGGGGACAGCAGCATGGGAGCAGGAAGGTGGTGGCACAGTGGGGACACCAGGAAGGCAGTGGCACAGCAGGGACAATAGCATGGGAGCAGGGAGGTGGTGGCACAGTGGGGACACCAGGAAAGCAGTGGCACAGCAGGGACAGCAGGATGGGAGCAGGAAGGTGGTGGCACAGCAGGGAAAGCAGGATGGGACCAGGGAGGTGGTGGCACAGTGGGGACACCAGGAAGGTGGTGGCACAGCAGGGTCACCAACATGGGAGCAGGAAAGTGGTGGCACAGTGGGGACACCAGCATGGGAGCAGGGAGGTGGGCAGTACAAAAGATGCTTGCAGGGTCCCACTTCCCCATCTGGGCCTGCATCCTGAGGGGTTAAACAGGCAGAATTTCCAGGGTAACTCCTCCTTGCTGGGGTTTTCCCTTGGGAAAGAATGGGGCTGGGTTTGAAGCATTTTCTGCCTTAGTGCAGTAAATGGATATGTGGGGAAAGTCCATAGGTTTTGGGTTACAAGAGCTAAGCTAGAGTGTAAGAGATGCCAAGGTTTCTCCATTGTTCTTCAATATGATTGTAATCAAACCTCTGCTTCCACAAACAAAACCCCCGTTTTTCCTCTCTTCCTCTATTTCTTTGGAGTATCAGTTTTGCTCTTCTTCAGCAAATGACTCTTTTACAGGAGGTTTTTTCCCCTGGTTGCTCATGGATACAGTGTCACCCTTTTGCCATAGCAGCCCTGGTAAAAGAAAATTTTTTAAGGAAAAAATTGATAAATGTAATTTTTATACATCAAATGCAACTGGTAGGAACAAATATTTTAATTTTTTTTTTTTTTTTTCAGTATGCTGGCAGGAGTTGGGAGGGTTTTTTTAATGATAGGATAGCTTACTCTCCTGAGGCTTAGGGAAGTGTTTGACTTCAAACTCAGAATCACAGAATCTCCTGGGCTGGAAGGGACCCACCAGGATCATCGAGTCCAATTCCTGACCCTGCACAGGACACCCCAATAATCCCTCCATGTGCTTGATCCCACTGCTTGCCTGTGAAAGTCAAGGCTTCCTTGGTCATTCTATCATTTTAAAAGCCCATCCTACCATTTGCAAATAGGATCAGCTGAAAACATTTCAAAAGCCTCTATTTTTATTTAGCTCTAATTTTTCCTTCCCGGAGACATGTCCAGGCTGCGGTACCGAAATAGGGTGTGTGTGTAACGCTTGACTGGAAAAAAATGAATCATGTTCCTGGTGCTGTGAGCTTGCCCTATAAATAAAAAGGCAGCTGGGGGAGTCCTGACCCTGCCCTGGCTGTTGGGTCAGGGTTTCCCCAGGGCCCTGAGCGCTGCCAGCTGGATGCTGGTGCTGAGTGAGCGCGGTGCTGCTCAGCCTCGGCGTCAGCCGTGATTTCGGGAGCGAGTTCCTCTCCAGAGCAGGATGCTGCTGCAGCCTGCCGTGAGCTGCAGCTCCTGGACAGCTTCCAGACCCGTGTCTGTGCCAGCTGCAGCAGGCAGGGGTGAATTGAGGGCACCATAAGGACATGGGCTTGGATCTGATGGGACAGCGTGGCTTTCTGGTGCCTCATCTCCTTCTGCAGCATCACAGAGCGCTGCCTTCTCTGGGTGGCTGAGCAAGGGTGTTGTGTGCACTTGGGGGATCTCTCAAATGTCCTGCTCAGCTCCCATCTGCCCTTCATTTCCACCCCTCAGCTGTGGAATGTGGCACTTGCAGTTGGTTCTTGCCTTGCTCCCACTCATGATGTAGCCATGGTGGTGCTGGTTGAAGAACTGGGGGTGTGGAGGCAGGAGGAGGTGCTGTCCTAAGGACCAGAGTTTATACTTGAAATCCTAGTGGGAGATGGCAAAATATCCATGCAGTTTGTTGGGACAAACAAACACAAAAGGGCAACAGAGCTGGGGAGGGGTTCTGATGAGGAGCAGCTGAGGGAGCTGGAAAGGGGCTCAGCCTGGAGAAAAGGAGTCTCAGGGGGGACCTTCTGGCTCTGCACAACTCCTGACAGGAGGGGGAAGAGCCTGCAGGGCTCGGGCTGTGCTGCTAGGGAACAGGGACAGGATGAGGGAAAACAGCCCCAAGTTGTGCCAGGAAGACTTAGATTGGATATTAGGAAACTTTTTCGTGGAAAGGGTTGTAGAACATTGGAATGGGCTGCTCAGGGAAGTGGTGAAATAACCATCCCTGGAAGTGTTCAAAAAACATGTGGATATGGCCCTCGAGGACATGGTTTAGTGGTGAACACAGTGGTGGTGCTGGGTTGATTGTTGGTCTTGATGATCTTAAAGGTCTTTCCCAGCCTTAACACCTCCATAAGTCTATGATTATAAATGTTTCTTGTCTGGTGCATTTTCTATTAAACGTGCAGTGGTTCTGCTCCCAACAAGCATCAGTGATGTCTGGGAGACAGACCTCATGCTTTTAACTGTCAGATGAGAAGAGAAGATGCTCCCTGATAAGATCTCCTTGAGTAGTCACACATAATTTCTGTGGGCAAGCATAGCTACTCCCTTGCAGGGCCAATTACTCCAGGAGGAGCTGAGGTCACTGTTTGGGATGCTATGAATTGAGCAATGGTGGCTCTCAGAGCAGAGGACACTGATGGCTCCTGATTTCCAGCAAGACTCCCCTCTCTCAGAGGCCACATCTCAGGAAAAACCTCCTGCCTCTGGCTGCAACCTGCTTTCACACAGCAGGGCAGCATCTTGTGGAAAGCTTCTTCCCTTTGGAAACTAAGCCAAGAGACCCTTGACAGGCAGCTCAGTCAATCCTGATCCTAAAGACAGCCAAGATCTTGGTGTCTCCCTGTTTGCCAACCTCATGGAAGGGCTCAGTAGGAGGAGAGGCCAAAAGCAGAGTTAGGATTTGGTTTCTTGGTCTGCTGCAGCCTCAGCCCAAGGTTTGGAGCGACATGTTTGTTTTTTGTCTCATTTCCTGGATGAGGTAAGGCAGGGTGGGCTGAGCACTGAGCTCATCCAGGCAGGACCAAACAGCAGATTTCCAAGGAATGGGGAGAGCGTGGCAGTGTCATCTTTAGCCATCTGTCTGGCAGGGGATGCATGGCCCTTCTTTGGAGATGCTGCTGGGACATTTATTGCCTTGTTTGGGGCTGAATTATAAGTCAGAAGTTCCTCTCCCAAACCTAATTTCCTTGATCCAAACTATTCCAAGACATGCTTACCAGTGTCCTAAATTGTCCCTGCTTTAGGGCCCAACATCCAGGTGTTGGTGTTGTGATGATGATTGGATTATCTACTTAAACATGTTTGATTTGCAGTGACAGGGTTAAAACCCCAAGAATCAAATCAGCAGGACAGCCCTGCATCTGATTAAACCCCATCCACTGCTTCTCTCTGCCTCCCAACCATCTTGCAGGATATGCACTTCCTAGGCAAAATCTCTCCAGGACTTGCTCTCAGGCCATTAATGATCAGTTTTCCTGGTGCCTTCACTCCTTTCCACCACACTTCAGCTCTGGCTTCCCAAACCATTCCTAGCTGGTGGATGATGAGGTGGGAAGTTGGTCTTTCCCATTCCCAGCTAAGCAAGCTCCCAGCCCAGCCATCCAGTTGCTCAGAGTTGGGAAGATTTTCCTGGGAAGTTTATGAAGAGAGCAGAAAAATCTGAGGGATTTGGTACCATCTGGAGCTCCCAGCAGGTGGGAGAGGTGTGACGGTGTTGCTGAATTGCAAAAATGCCCTCAGTGGTGCTTTCCCAAGCTCCCAAAGGTGCCAGCGTGCAAAATAACAGCTCTGAGATGCTCACACAGCGCAGATTTATGGCACAGCACCCTGTAGTTAGAACAATCTCCTTACATCAGCCGTGTAGGAATGTGCCAGATCCTGCATCTTCCCGAGGCACGGACGTTATCAGGCTCATCTCCTGTGGGACACAGCCTGAACTCCTGGGGATGGGAGAAAATTAATCCATGATGGTGCTGTCTTGCCTTTGAGAGCTCAAAATGTTCAAACTTTTGACAACCCCCACAAAAAAAGCCCACAAAAAGCAACAAAACAGAACAAACCACAGAAACCAAGCCTTGAGCTATTTATCTTTTATTCTCTGAGTCACAGGATGTGTAGCATTCACTCACCTTTTCAGGGGCAGGTCTAGAGATGTTTTGGGTTTTTTATAGAAGCACAGACTGGTTTGTGTTGGAAGGGACCTTAAAGCCATCCTGTCCCACCCCCTGCCCTGGGCAGGGCCACCTCCCACCATCCCAGGCTGCTCCAAGCCCCAAAGTCCAACCTGGCCTTGGGCACTGCCAGGGATCCAGGGGCAGCCACAGCTTCTCAGGGCACCACTCCCCAACCTCACAGGGAGGGATTTCTTCTGAATTTCCTGAATTTCCCCTCTTTCAGTCTGAACCCATTCCCCTTGTCCTGTCATTTTGATGAACAGTCCCTTTCCAGCTTCCCATAGGCACCCCCAGATACTGGGAAGTTCTGTGAGGTCTCCATGAAACCTTCTCTTCTCTGGATATGTATCCAGGATATTCTCATATCCTTGTTCCCTCCTTGTTCTTTCCCTTGCATACCTCAGTTGGGAACATCATCCTCACAATGAACAAGGTCTTGTGGATATTTCATGTGGAACATTCCTTGTGGAGGTGCTGTTGCTGGAGCTGCAGGGCACAGCCAGACTGTTTCACCTGCAGCCCTGCAGAGATTCTGGTGTCAGCAAGGTTAGGAACCACCAGAATTAGGAAACACCAAAATTCAGGCCTCTGGCTCAGCATTGTGCTGGGGAATGCACATGGACACATCAGTTTCTTCTGCCTCCCATCCCATGTGTGCCCAGCTCAGGGCTGCTCCTGCCCCAGCTGCAGTTCTTGTGTTACACAGCCAGTAAATTAGCACCTGAAGTCACTCTTGTTTTGCAAGTCTGATTAAAATAATGGTTGAGGCTGTCTGTGTTTGAAACTGTCGAGAAGGCAGGGAGGGTGTCTCTGCCCAGGCTCTGTGTCCTGCCTGCCCGCAGGGGGATCACTTACCTGGCAGTGCTCCTGCAGCAAAGCCAGTCACTTTCTCCCTGCTGGCACGAAGGCATCACCACCAGAAACACCCTGGGCAGAGGCAGAGAGCCTCCAAAAAATGAGTCTGTGCTGCTGAGGCAGAAATCCAACTCACACCAAAGCACCAGAGTTCACCATGTGAGCTACCACACCATGCTGCCTCATTAATGGATTTGCATCTGTTTGTCCCAGCAGAGATTTCCTTTTGCCCTGAGAGCAGCAAAGGTAACAGAAGTGCTTTGTTCTGCTCTGTTTCCTCAGGGATCCACCAACGTGGTTTACCAAGCCCACCATGTCAGCAGGAGTAAGAGAGGACAAGTTGTTGGCACCAGGGGAGGATTCCGAGGCTGCACGGTTTGGCTCACAGGTATTTTTGTCAGGGTGTGAAAGCGTGGCCTCACCTGTGAAACTCCATGAGTATGGCTGGCAGGTGGGGATTTGGGATCTGCAGGAAACGTCAGCGTTCCCTGCGAGCCGGGAATTGCAAAACATCCCCACGTGGGAAACGCAGACACGCGGTGCTGGCGCAGCAAGATGTTCTCCCTGGCAGCTGCTGCCCAGAACTAATGTTTTTATGGATTTCCCAGCTGCTCTCAGGCTCCTTTGAACATGTCAGAGGCCCTCGGGGTAGCACTTGTTGTTCCCAAGTGTGTAGCTGAGGAAGCTTTGGCTCCGATCCAGCCGGTCTTTGGCACTGGAACGTACCCAGGGTTGTCCAAAACGCGGATGTTTTCATTCAGGAGCGGTGGGAAGTTTACTGGGACGTGTAGGTCTGCTGTGTTTGAGGCAGCACGAGGCAGTCACCTTGTCTGGAGAATAAACACTCCCAGCCACAGAGCCACGCTGGAAGCAATCCCTTGCATTTGTTTTGTTGCCCTTCTCTTCTGCCTTGAAGTATAAACTCATTGTTTGGGGATTAGGGGCTGCCAGAAATGACAATTGCATTTCTTGTTTCTAATATTTAGACAAGTCTGTCTTTTGCCAGTTGTCCAGTTGTTCCTTTGCTTGTTAAATATTGGCATTTTCTTTAGCTGCTGGAGGATGTTGAAGGACGTGCTTGGAAGGATTTGTAAAGCCATGCTGACTTGCCTTCCTGTCACCTTAGGTTGTAGCTGCTGGATTAAAGCACGTTTCTGTTTTGTTCTCCTCCTCAATTTTGAGGTGCCCAATCTGCTTTTATATAGTTTCTGAAGCCAAAAGCCCAACCCAAGGCAATTTCCTTCCTTTTTTGAGTATTACTCAAAAATGTTGTGTCTGAAAGGTTTGAGCTCACTGGCTGATGATTATTCTGTGAAATACACTCCTAGAGAAGGAGGTGATGGGGACCCTTTGCTGCTGGAGTCTGTCCTACTCCACGTGGTTGCAGCAAGAGCCTCTCCTTGGGTTCAGAATGGGAGAGCAGCTGGCTCTTGTCAGTGGGAGCAGGGGGAGGAGGAGGAAGATGAGGAGAGACCTCGAAGAAGCAGCATCCTTTCAAACCTCCCCTGCTTCCTGGAACCCAGCACGGCCCAGCAAGACGCACTGCTGGCTTAGACCCCTCCAGAGGTTGGGCTGTAGATGCTTTTCTCAGGGCATTAATGCCACCCCTTCAATAATAAGGGTTGAAAAGATGAAGGTTCATCCTCCATCTGTGAAGCATGAATCCAGCTTCCTGTAGGAAGGAATGAGGTAGGGAACTTCAGACAGAAGGAGTTTGGCCACCGGTGCCACTCGTTTTCACTCTCTTGACCTCAAACCTGACCCTGACTTTTCTGCCTCCCCCAGGCCTTTCTGGAGCTGGCAAGACAACCATTGGCTTTGCTCTGGAAGAGTACCTGGTGGCTCATGGCATCCCCTGCTACTCCCTGGACGGCGACAACGTCCGGCACGGCTTGAACAAGAACCTGGGCTTCTCGGCCCAGGACCGCGAGGAGAACATCCGGCGCATCGCCGAGGTGGCGCGGCTCTTCGCCGACGCGGGGCTCGTCTGCATCACCAGCTTCATCTCCCCCTTCACCAAGGTAAGTGTGTGAAGGTCCCAGGGGTCCTGCTCTCTTCTCAGCTTCACCTCAGATGATGGAGATGGTTTGTGGAGAGGGTTTCCTAAACGCACCGTCGGGCGCTTGGTAGAACGCCGCTGATGCGCAACCGTGCGCGGTCGGTGTTTGGAGGGCAGTGGATAAATTCAGTGCTGGACATTGATGAAAAGCTAAGAGGAGTTTAAGATCTCCCTGCTGTTAACTCCTCAGAGGCAGAAAAGAGTCACAGAAGCAGCAGCCTGTCCTAGACCTCTCGCTGGTTTTTTGGAAGAAGATTTGACTGCGATTTTCACTTCCGTAGCCGCTGTTATCAAGACGATGCAAGCAGTTCCTTTTTTCGTATAATCAAGGAATCACTGAGGTTGGAAAAGACCTCTGAGATATCAGGTCTGACCATTTTCACATAAGGCAGATAATTATTCACAATCTAAAGTTCTGCTGTCTTGCCTAACAAAAAGATCTTGAGGTTTTGCATGGGAAAAGATGAAAACAGACTGAAGTTGTAGATTTTTAAATATATATTTTTTAAGTATCTTTAAAGAAAAGGAGGGAAGTGAGATGAAAAACCCTTATTAGAACTAGTGTACATTGAATAAATCTATAAGAGAGATTAATTTACTTGTGTCAAAATCCAGGGAGGTCTTTTTGCTGCGATTCAGATTTTTCCCATCCTTCTTCAAACAGGATCGTCTAAATGCACGGAAAATTCACGAGGCAGCTGGACTTCCTTTCTTTGAAATCTTTGTAGATGCTCCTCTAAATATTTGTGAAAGCAGAGATGTGAAGGGCCTGTACAAAAAGGCAAGAGCTGGAGAGATCAAAGGTATGGAGGAGTGAGATCTTATTTTGCCTTTTGCTTTCCAAAGCTTTGGATGCCTTGTCCTGGCAGTGCCACAATAGGGGTGGGTGTCTAAAGGCCCTTTGTAGTGCACAAGAGGATCCTGTTCCCCTAATCTTACTGTCACAAGTGTCACTTGTTGTACCCAGCATGGTTGAATGCCCCCTGGTTGTTTGTATAGTGTTCTTGTCTCCAAGGCACTGATTATTCTATTAAATAAATTTAATTTGGGGGTTAATTGTCCGTAGGATTCACGGGGATTGACTCAGAGTACGAGAAACCCGAAGCTCCTGAGCTGGTGCTGAAAACAAACATTGCATCGGTGTCTGAGTGCATCCAGCAGGTCGTGGAGCTCCTCCAGGCACAGGTGGGTCACCTCGATGTCACCATCACTGGCAGCTTTGGGACACTGCTTTGGGACACTGCCTTTTTGGTGTGCCTGTAACAAACAGCGTGTTACAAGTGCTGCCTGTCTCTGTCTCTCAGAACATCGTGCCCCAAGGCTCAGTCAAGGATGTTCTGGAGCTCTTTGTGCCTGAGGATAAACTCAGCAGTGTCCGGGCTGAGGCAGAGAAGCTGCCAGCACTGGAGATCACTAAGGTATTGTCACACACAGCTTCTGACACTGCTTAGCTGCTCCAAGGGTGGAAGCTTCCAGGAGGATGTTGCCAGAGGGACCTGTGTTCTTCTGATGGCCCTTTTCTGGCTGTGGTTTATGGTGAGCTGAGGTGGGATCCTGATCCTCAGCCATTTTCTGCCATGCCTCTCCCCTGTGTGCTGCAGGGTGTCAGTCTCCTCTGCTGTGTTCATACAGCCCCACAGGTTCAAGCTGCCAGAGGGCAGGGTTTGGTGGGATATTGCGAGGCCCTGGCACAGGGTGCCCAGAGC